>JASVEL010005429.1:0-85231 GCA_032618575.1 Nicotiana noctiflora | reverse complement strand
GATTGAATTTCTATTCTGTCCTTTCGCGGATGGTAAGGACACGCACTTCTTCGTCCGCTGACCAGCAGCCTGAGCCCCGGCAGCTCCCGTGAGGGGCAGGGGCCGAGGTCGTATTAGAGGCCGTGGTAGGGGTAGAGCTCAGCCCCCGGCAGCTACCCCAGAGGTGGAGCCTCATATTGAGATCGAAGAGGAGGTTCCGGTTCCAGCAGCTCCAGGTGGGCCCAGCTCAGGTCCCGGGAGAGGCTTTGATTACCCCGGATCTCCGGGATGCTTTGGTCGAATAGCGGGATTTATGGATAGCATTGCCGGAGCGGGTTTATTATCGGTTGCCCCGACCACTTCTCGGTGCCGGGAGGAGGGGCCCGGACTCTATTGCTCGTACTCCGGAGCCGTAGCTCCTCGGCCTCGAGCACCGGTGATTCAGCCAACCGCGGCCACTCGGTCGGGTACCACGGCTCATGCCGGCGATGGAGCGGCCATGACTTTCGATTCGTTATGGAGGCTTGATCGGTTCTCCAAGCTATTTACCACTACATTCGGTGGAGCCGCATCAGAGGATCCTCAGGACTTTCTATTCAGTTGTCATGAGATTCTCAAGACTATGGGGATCGTGGAGACAAACGGAGTTGATTTCCGTACCTTCAGACTTGCAGGATCCGCCAAGACTTGGTGGAGAGATTATTGCCTCACTCGACCAGCAGGGTCCCCAGCTCTATCATGGGACCGGTTTGCGGAACTATTTATGGAGAAGTTTCTCCTTGCTACTCAGCGGGATTTACTTCGGAGGCAGTTTGAGCGCCTCCATCAGGGCACTATGACAGTTACACGGTATGAGACGAGATTTATTGACTTGGCTCGTCATGCGGTGGTGATACTTCCCACGGAGCGGGAGAGGGTTCGCGGATTTATAGATGGGCTTAATCAGCCGATTAGACTCCGGATGGCTATGGGCGTGGGGAGTGACATATCATTTCGGAAGGCAGCAAATGCAGCACGCAGAGTTGAGATGGCTCTTGCTAGGGAGGCGGTTATTCTTCGGATAAGAGGCCTCGTCATGCGAGTAGATTTGGTGGTTCTTCCTCCGGTAGCGGAGAATCCTTTGATAGAGGCCGGTCCTCCGAGCCTTTTCATTCCGCCCTTCGAGGCTTCACGGGGTGGATCGGGTGATCGTGGTTCTCGGGGCATTATTCAGAGCCCAGTCTCCTATTAATGCTCGGCCTCTTCGAGTGTTCGTGGAGGCCATTCGAGTCGTCGAGGCCGGCAGCCCTATCGGTCCGAAGAGCGCTACGAGTTGTGGTGACCCGGTGTCATTTTATCGGGAATTTCCCTATAGCGGCGGGCAACTCTCGGCGGCGAGGTCCTCGTCCTATGATCCGGGCCCCGGCTGACCCTCGGCCTGCCCAGCCAGCCAGAGGCGGGGGTAGAGATTTCAGAGGTGGAGGTCGAGACCGTAGAGGTAGAGACCGTCCAGCCGGAGGTAGAGGTCAGCCGATTGATGGTCGTCCTAGAGACGCAGCTCAGAGGGGAGGTGCAGATCCCCGATTCTATGCCTTACCAGCCAGGCCAGAGGTAGAGGCATCAGATGTCGTGATTAGAGGTACTATTCTTGTGTGTGGCAGAGGTGCTTCAGTATTATTTGACCCCAGATCTACATATTCCTATGTGTCTTCCTACTTCGCACCGTATTTGGCCGTGCCCAGCTATGCTCTGGATATTCCAGTCTATGTGGATACACCAGTGGGTGACTCTATTGTAGTCGATCGGGTGCATCGTTCGTGCGTAGTTATATTTGGGGGTCTTGAGACCCGTGTGGATCTGTTGCTTTTGGATATGGTAGATTTTGATGTCATATTGGGGATGGACTGGTTGTCCCCATACCATGCTATTCTTGATTGTCATGCTAAGACTGTCACCTTAGCCTTGCCGAATCACCCCGATTAGAGTGGAAGGGTACCTCAAGCCACTCCGTTCGCACTGTTATTTCTTATGTTAAGGCTCGACGTATGGTCGAGAAGGGGTGTCTAGCTTATTTGGCTTATGTTTGTGATTCCAGTGCAGAAGTTCCTTCCATTGATTCAGTCCCTATTGCACGGGAGTTTCCGGAGGTTTTTCCTTCAGACCTGCCGGGCATGCCACCCGACAGGGATATTGATTTCTGTATTGATTTGGCACCGGGCACTCGGCCCATCTCTATTCCACCCTATCGTATGGCCCCGCCGGAGTTAAAAGAGTTGAAAGATCAGTTGCAGGACCTTCTTGAGAAGGGCTTTATCAGGCCTAGTGTTTCCCCCTGGGGAGCACCTGTATTATTTGTAAAGAAGAAGGATGGCTCGATGCGGATGTGTATTGATTACCGGCAGTTAAACAAAGTGACTATCAAAAATAAATATCCACTGTCGAGGATTGATGATTTGTTTGACCAGCTCCAGGGAGCGAGGGTATTCTCTAAGATAAACTTGAGGTCAGGCTACCATCAGCTGAAGATCAGGGCGGCTGACATTCCTAAGACGGCCTTTCGCTCTAGATATGGGCATTATGAGTTCTTGGTCATGTCCTTCGGGTTGACCAATGCCCCAGAAGCATTCATGGAGTTGATGAATCGGGTATTCAAGCCTTACTTAGATCCGTTCGTGATAGTCTTCATAGATGACATCCTGGTGTACTCCCGCAGCCGGGAAGAGCACGAGCAGCACCTCAAAGTGGTTCTTCAGACTCTGAAAGATAACCGACTATATGCCAAATTTTCTAAATGTGAGTTCGGCTGAGTTCGGTAGCATTTCCGGGTCACATTGTATCCGTGGAAGGTATTCGGTAGACCCAAAGAAGATTGAGGCGGTCCGGAATTGGCCTCGACCGGCTTCGGTGACCGAGATACGGAGTTTCTTGGGATTAGCGAGGTTACTACCGTCGTTTTGTAGAGGGGTTTTCTTCTATTGCGGCCCCGATGACCAGGTTGACCCGGAAGGGTGTCCAGTTTCAGTGGTCAGAGGAGTGTACGGCGAGCTTTCAGAAGCTCAGACAGCCTTGACCACCGCACCGGTGTTGATACTACCTACGGGTACAGGGCCTTATACAGTTTATTGTGACGCATCTCGTATAGGGCTTGGAGCGGTATTGATGCAGGATGGTAAGGTTATCGCTTATGCTTCGAGGCAGAGTTAAAGATACATGAGAAGAATTATCCAGTTCATGATCTTGAGTTAGCAGCAGTGGTTCATGCCTTAAAGATCTGGAGGCATTACCTATATGGTGTGACATGTGAGGTGTACACTGATCACAAAAGCCTACAGTACTTGTTCAAACAGAAGGAGTTGAATCTACGACAACGGAGATGGTTAGAGTTGCTAAAAGACTATGATGTTACTATATTATATCACCCAGGTAAGGCCAATGTGGTGGCCGATGCATTGAGTAGAAAGTATGCCAGCATGGGTAGTCTTGCATATATTCCGGTCAATCAGAGACCATTAGCTCTAGATGTCCAGGCCTTAGCCAACCGGTTCGTGAGATTAGACATTTCTGAGCCTAGCAGGGTGTTAGCCTGCACGGTCGCTCGTTCTTCATTATTAGAGCGTATCCGTGAGAGGCAATTTGATGATCCTCATTTGCGTGAGTTGAGAGATACGGTACAGCAGGGAGGTGCCACACAGGTAAACCTAGATGATGATGGCGTATTGAAATTGCAGGGTCGAGTTTGTGTGCCCAATGTCGAAGGGATTCGGGAGTTGATCTTAGCAGAGGCCCACAGTTCGCGGTATTCTATTCACCCAGGTGCCGCGAAGATGTATCAGGACTTGCGACAGCACTATTGGTGGCGCAGAATGAAGAAAGATATCGTTGCGTATGTCGCTCGGTGTCTAAATTGTCAGCAGGTGAAATATGAGCACCAGAGACCTGGTGGTGTATTCCGGAGGATTGAAATTCCCGAGTGGAAATGGGAGCGGATCACTATGGACTTCGTTACTGGACTTCCTTTGACTCGGAGGAAATTTGATGCTATTTGGGTCATTGTTGATAGGTTGACCAAATCAACACACTTTATTCCAGTATCTGTCTCCTACTCGTCGGAGAGGTTAGCGGAGGTTTACATTAGGGAGATTGTTCGTCTCCATGCGGTGCCAGTATCTATTATCTCTGATCGGGGTACGCAGTTTACCTCGCGGTTCTGGAGAGCGGTCCAGTGGGAGTTAGGCACCCAGGTTCAGTTGAGTACAGCATTTCATCCTCAAACGGATGGCCACTCCGAGAGGACCATTCAGATTCTGGAGGACATGCTTCGAGCCCGTGTTATTGATTTCGAAGGCTCGTGGGATCAGTTTCTACCATTAGCAGAGTTCGCCTACAATAACAGTTACCAATCTAGCATCCAGATGGCTCCGTATGAGGCGTTGTATGGTAGGCGATGTCGATCACCAGTTGGATGGTTTGAACCGGGAGAGGCTCGGTTGTTGGGTACAGATTTAGTTCAGGAGGCCTTAGATAAGGTCAAGACCATTCAGGAGAGATTGCGTTCAGCTTAGTCTAGGCAAAAGACTTATGCGGATCGTAAGGTTCGAGATGTAGATTTCATGGTTGGTGAACGAGTATTGCTCCGAGTGTCGCCTATGAAGGGCGTGATGAGGTTTGGGAAGAAGGGCAAGCTCAGCCCTAGGTATATTGGCCCATTTGAGATTCTAGACAGAGTGGGAGGGGTGGCTTACAGATTAGCTTTGCCGCCTAGCTTATCAGCCGTGCATCCAGTTTTTCACGTATCTATGCTTCGGAGATACCACGGTGATCCCACAAATGTGTTAGACTTCAGTACTGTCCAATTGGACAATGATCTATCCTACGAGGAAGAGCCGGTGGCTATTCTAGACCGGCAGGTTCGACAGCTGAGGTCGAAGAGTTATCCTTCTGTGCGTGTTCAGTGGAGAGGTCAGCCTCCTGAGGCATCGACCTGGGAGTCCGAGTCCGATATGCGGAGCCGTTACCCACACTTGTTTCCTGACTCAGGTACTTCTTTCTTTTGTCCGTTCGAGGACGAACGGTTGTCTTGGGTAGTGTGACGACCCAAAGGGTCATCACTTATTTTATTAATAATTTCGAGCTTCCGAGGCCTTGAAAACCTCATTCTATGTTGCCTCGATTTACGTGCACGATCCGAGCATGTAGCCGGAAAGATTTTGTGATAGAAAATATGAATTCTATGAGAAATTTGGATAAAAATGATATTAATATTGATATGGTTGACTTCGGTCAACATTTTTGGTAAACGGATCCGGACCCGAGATTGGATGGTCCCGAGAGGTCCGTAGGAAAATATGGGACTTGGACATGCGTCCGGAGTCGAATTCTCGTGGCCTAGAGCCCGAGTTATGAATTTTTATGTGAAATTGTTTTTGATGCAATTATTAAAGGAAATAAATTAATTGACCTAGGTATCGGGCTCGTATCTTGGTTCCGACGCCCGGTACAAGTCTTAAATATTATATATGTGATTTCTGGTAAAGTTTGGTGACATTTGGATGTCGTTTGAGATGTTTTGGACCTTGAGTCCCAAGTTTGAAAGTTTTGAAAACTAAAGGTATGAAAATCATGCATTTGAGGCTTGATTTGATGAAAACGAGGTGATATTGGCGATGTGATCGCACGAACAAGTTCATAATGTGTTTTTGAGGTTAGGTGCATATTTGGTTTGGAGCCCCGAGGGCTCGGGTGAACTTTGGATAGGCCACGAGATCAATTTTTCATGTTAGAAGTTGCTGTCTGCAACTGGTCTGCAGAGTTCGCAAATTTTTCATGTTAGAAGTTGCTGTCTGCAACTGGTCTGCAGAGTTCGCAAATGCGAACAATAGTTCGCAAATGCGAACTCCCCACTATTCTGCGGAGTTCGCAAATGCGAACAATAGTTCGCAAATGCGAACTCCCCCTATTGTGCCTGTGTTCGCAAATGCGAACAATAGTTCGCAAATGCGAACTTGACCCTACTGTGCCTGTGTTCGCAAATGCGAGCTATAGTTCGCAAATGCGAACTGGCCACTATTCCGCCTGGGTTCGCAAATGCGAACAATAGTTCGCAAATGCGAACCTCCCCATATTTAGCCTGTGTTCGCAATTGCGAACAATAGTTCGCAAATGCGAACTTCCCAGTTTTGCCTTGGCTTCGCAAATGCGAAGAAATGTTCGCAAATGCGAACTTCCCACCCTTAGCTTATTTTTCAAACTCCGGAAATTGGTCGGGGTTCGCAATTGCGAACCCATGTTCGCAAATGCGAACACAGAGACCTGAAAAACACGGATTTCAGTCATTTCTTCACATTTTTACAAAACCAAAACACCCATTTGCGATTCTTCAAGGATTTCTTCTTCATCAAATCGAATGTAAGTCACTTTTTACTTAATTCTTTCAATTCCTAACATCATTAAACATGTTTTTCATTAGAAATCAAATGCTTTCATGGTAAAATTCTTGTTTTTGTTAGAAAATAGGGTTTTTCATAAATTAGGGAATTGGACCTCGAATTGAGGTCCGATTTTGAAACAAATTATATACATGAACTCGTGGGGGGATGGGTAATCGGATTTTGGTCCTAACCCCGAATTCCGACCATGTGGGCCCGGGTTGAAATTTACTATTCATGGCAGAATGTTGTAAAAGTGGTATTTGGTATTAAGAATTAGTTTGTTGAGTAGAATTGATGATATTAAATCAATTGTGTATAGATACGGTTGGATTGGAGCCAAATTGAAAGAAAAGACATTTCCACGGATTGGATTGTTCATAAGCATTCGAGGTAAGTGTTTGTTCTATCCTAGCTTGAGGGAATAGGATTATGTGTTATGTGTTATGTGATCGAGTGCGGTGTATGGGCTGTGGTGATGAGCATCCATACACTGGCGTCTAGCATGACCGTGAGTCGTTGGAAAATAATTATTTTGAGATATATACAGATGAATTGTTATTGTTCTCCCTTGTTGGGACTTGTTGTGAAGATTATTATTGATTGCCCTTGATGGGACGGATTATGAATTACTGTTTCTTTCTTTACCCTTAACTGTGATTGTTATTTGGGTGAGGAAGAGTGATAATGCACGAAGGGTGATGCCGTGCCATGTTTATTTATTTATTTATGCACGAAGGATCATGTCGTGCCCTATTATTGAACCATGTACGAAGGATCATGCCGTACTATGGATGTGAGGATGAGAGTAAAAGCACGAAGGGTGATGCCGTGCAATTGTTTGCTATTCCTTGACTTGATATTACTTGTTTTTTCCATTATATTTTATTTGGGTGATGCCGTGCAACTGTTTGCTATTTCTTGATTTGATATTACTTGTGTTTCCATTATACCTTGTTTTCCTTGTGAACTTATTTGATTGTTATTTGGGTGAGGAAGAGTGATAATGCACGAAGGGTGATGCCGTGCCATGTTTATTTATTTATTTATGCATGAAGGATCATGCCGTGCCCTATTATTGAACCATGTACGAAGGATCATGCCGTACCATGGATGTGAGAATGAGAGTAAAAGCACGAAGGGTGATGCCGTGTACTTTATTTGATTATTTGGTGAGGATGAGAGTAAAAGCACGAAGGGTGATGCCGTGCAACTGTTTGCTATTTCTTGAATTGATATTACTTGTGTTTACATTACACTTTGTTTTTCCTTGTGAAATTATTAATTGTGGTTAATTGTTGAATTCTTTAAGATATTTCTTATGGTGTTAATACTTGATTATTTCTTGTTATTTTGTGGTACATATATATATATATTGAATTGCACAGGTTTATGTGGGTGTCTGGTCCTAGGCTTGTCACTACTTCGCCGGGATAGGCCAGGCACTTACCAGCACATGGGGTCGGTTGTGCTGATGCTACACTTCTGTGCGTTTTTGCACAGGTCCAGGTTACGATCAGGAGCAGCAGCGGCAGTAAGTAGATTGCGTGGGAGCTAATCATATTTGAGACCGAGGTAGCTTGCAGACGTCCGCAGGCCCGGCGTCTCTTTCTTTATTTATGTTATTAGCTGTAGTCTCTTTGTTTCGAGACAAACAAAATTATGTTATATTTCCTTCAGACTTTTATGTGTAGTATTCCATAGTAGTTTGTGAGTTGGTGACTCCACGTCTTGGGTAGAGAATTTCAGTGTGATTTTCACCTTGTGTTTTGTTATTCCGCATTTATTTAATTAAAATTGTGTTAAAAACAGGATAGTATGAATACAGTGGCTTGCCTAGCTACCACGAGTAGGCGCCATCACGATCCCGATGTTGGGGGAAAATCCGGGTCGTGACATTTACCCAAGACGTGGAGTCACCAACTCACGAACTACTACTGAATACTACACATAAAAGTCTGGAAGAAATATAACATAATTCTGTTTGCCTTGGAACAAAGAGACTACAGCTAGTAACATAAGTAAAGAGAGAGAGAGACGTCGGGCCTGCGGACGTCTGCAAGCTACCTCGGTCTCAAATGTGATCAACTCCCAAGCAAAAGATTACTGCAGCTGCTCCTGATCGTAACCTGGACTTGTGCAAAAACGCACAGAAGTGTAGTATCAGCACAACCGACCCCATGTGCTGGTAAGTGCCTGCCTATCCCGGCGAAGTAGTGACAAGCCTAGGACCAGACACCCACATAAACCTGTGCAATTCAATATATATGTATACCACAGAATAACGAGAAATAACCAAGTAATAACACAATAAGGAATATCTCAAAAGAACTCAACAATTAACAACAGTTAAATAGTTCACAAGGAAAAACAAAGTATAATGGAAACACAAGTAATATCAAGTCAAGGAATAGCAAGT
This sequence comes from Nicotiana noctiflora, assembly GCA_032618575.1. NCBI lineage: Eukaryota > Viridiplantae > Streptophyta > Magnoliopsida > Solanales > Solanaceae > Nicotiana > Nicotiana noctiflora. Next base: position 76,429 of record JASVEL010005429.1, on the reverse strand, counting down.
AGTTGCACGGCATCACCCTTCGTGCTTTTACTCTCATCCTCACCAAATAAGCAAATAAAGTACACGGCATCACCCTTCGTGCTTTTACTCTCATCCTCACATCCATAGTACGGCATGATCCTTCGTACATGGTTCAATAACAAGGCACGGCATGATCCTTCGTGCATAATCAATAAAACATGGCACGGCATTAACCTTCGTGCATAATCAATAACAAGGCACGGCATTAACCTTCGTGCATAAATAATAAATCAAGGCACGGCATCACCCTTCGTGCATTATCACTCTTCCTCACCCAAATAACAATCACAGTTAAGGGCAAAAGAATGAAACAGTAAATCATAAACCGTCCCAACAAAGGCAATCTACAATCATCTTCACAACAAGTCTCGACAAGGGAGAACAATAACATTTCTACAACCCGACAAGGGTTCAACAATTTATATTCAAATATGTCCCACAACAAGTATTAACAATGACTCACGGTCATGCTAGACGCCAGAGTATGGATGCTCGTCACCACAGCCCATACACCGCACTCGATCACATAACACATAACACATAATCCTATTCCCTTAAGCTAGGATAGAACAAACACTTACCTCGAATGTTTATGAACAATTCAATCCATGGCGATGCCTTTTCCTTTCAAATTGGCTCCAATCCAATCGTATCTATACACATTTGATTTAATATCATCAATACTACTCAACAAACTAATTCCTAAGGCCAATTACAACTTTTACAACATTCTGCCCGGAATAGTGATTTTTGACCCCGGGCCCACATGGTCGGAACTCGGGGTTCGGACCAAAATCTGGTTACCCATCCCCCCACAAGTTCAAGTATATGTTTTGTTTCAAAATCGGACCTCAATTTGAGGTCCAATTTCCCAATTTATGAAAAACCCTATATTCTACCAAAAACAAGAAATTCTACCATGAAAACCTTTGATTTCTATTGAAAAACATGTATAATGATGTTAGGAATTGAAAGAATTAAGTAAAAAGTGACTTACAATTGTTTTGAAGAAGAGGGAGTCCGTGAAGAATCGCAAATGGGTGTTTTTGGGTGGTGAAATGTGAAGAATGAAGCTGGAAATCGTGATTTACAGGTCTCTGTGTTCGCATTTGCGAACATGGGTTCGCAATTGCGAACCCCGACCAATTTCTGGAATTTGCATTTGGGAAGTTCGCATTTGCGAACACAGGCAGAATATTGGGGAGTTCGCATTTGCGAACTATTGTTCGCATTTGCGAACACAGGCAGGATAGGGGAATGTTCGCATTTGCGAACAAGGCTGGATATGGGAATGTTCGCATTTGCGAACTATGGTTCGCATTTGCGAACATAGGCAGGATATGGGGATGTTCGCATTTGCGAACTATTGTTCGCATTTGCGAACAAGGCTGGGCATGAGGGGACTTCGCATTTGCGATCACGGTTCGCATTTGCGAACCCTGCCTTGGTTTGCCACCTTCGTAATTGCGAGAAATGCTTCGCAATTGCGAAGCCAACAGCTGGGTGAAAAACCAGCAGTGCAAAAATTCAGAATTTAATCCAACGGCCTATCAAATCTTTACCCGAGCCCCCGGGCTCCAAACCAAACATGTACACAACATCAAAAACACATTATGAACTTGTTCGTGCGATCACATCGCCAATAACACATCGTTTTAATCAAATCAAGCCTCAAGTTCATGATTTTCATACTTTTGGTTTTCAAAACCTTCAAACTTGGAACTCAAGGTCCAAAACATATCAAACGACATCCGAATGTCACTAAACTTTGAAGAAAGCACATATATAATATTTAAGACTTGTACCGGGCGTCGGAACCAAAATACGAGCCCGATACCAAGGTCAATTAATTCATTTTCCTTTAACAATTACATCAAAAATAATTTCACAGAAAAATTCATAACTTGGGCTCTAGGCCTTAGAATTCGACTCCGAACGCATGTCCAAGTCCCATATTTTCCTACGGACCTTTCGGGACCATCCAATCTCGGGTCCGGATCCGTTTACCAAAAATGTTGACCGAAGTCAACCATATCAATATTAATATCATTTTTATCCAAATTGCTCATAAAATTCATATTTTCTATCACAAAATCTTTCCGGCTACATGCTCGGATCGTGCACGTAAATCGAGGCAACATAGAATGAGGTTTTCAAGGCCTCGAAGCTCGAAATGATTAATAAAATAAGTGATGACCCTTTGGGTCGTCACACAAACCTTTCCCTGAGATCCATATAATCCACCCCAGTGTTATACTTTGAACAACGTTCGGTTACCTGTTCAACCACTAGGTCACACCTTGTGGCAAGCCCCAGCACCTCATAATGCACTTTTGCCTTCACAACAGTTTCGAGCATCTAACAACCCTAGAAAACTAGGGCATGGATGGGGGTAAAGGCAAAGAAATAGTTTCACGCAAATCGAAGAATCTTACATAAGCCTATTTAAAAAGTTAATTCATTCTAGCTTGATTAAGCCGCTCATTGGCTATACTTCAAACCCATATGTAATAGGTTTTGATCCTACTATACGGTGCATGTACCACTCTAATATCCAAGGGCATAGGATTGGATATTGTCGTGCTTTGAAAAGGTAAATAGAAAGAATGATTCAAGAACGAATAATTGTGAATGAGGATAGTGACACCAAGAATATCATGCAAGATCCTTTACCAACATATGATGATGCACACTTTGTGGGGATGATGCGTGGTGACAGGGATTATGATAATGCTCTTTGAAACTTGCTGATTGAAGTTAATAATATTGAAATTGGTAATGGTCTTGGTAATATTTATGTGGAACTCAATGGCTAAGATGTCGAGCATGGTATTTGGAAAGACGCTCCTTTCTTGGTTAGCCAGGGAGGAGTTCTGATGGTTTATTTTATTTTCATTTCTGTTGTCTGGGTTATTGTTGTAATCTGGATATTTTCTTGTGACTCATACCCTTCTATCCTTTTATTTGCCTAGTTTACTTAGTCGTAGTACCCCTTTTTGTGTTATTTAGTTTTTTTAGGGTTGTAACCCTCGTGTATTTTTATTGTTTTGTTGTTCAAACCTCCTCAATGTATGTCTAATGCAATTTCCAAGTTTTTATTATTTCTATTTAGTTTTTTTTAGTTCTCTTTTCATGTATAGTCTTTTCATCCTGATTTTAGTGACAGGACATGCATGCGTAATTCTCAGCCTGGTCTTAAAAGTTTGTTTAGTCATGAAACAATGAAATGATTTTGAAGATGATAGGGATATTTGAGAGAAATAAGTATAGATTTGGACATTTTGAGAATATTTGAAGCCCGAACTGTGTGAAACTGGGACAAATAATTTGGGAAGTTAATAGGATGACAAGAATTCATTAAGGAGAGTGCATCCCAAATAATTTTAAGCGAGTAGTTTTGAGTTTAAGTGCACCTCAACTTACAAGACAAAGTCAAAAGAGTTTGCTACGAGTTGACGGAGATATCCATTGTGAAGCAGAAACACCCAACGGGAGTTTTGTACTTAACAAGGAAAAAAAAGTAGAAGGCATATCAGTGATATCAATACCGAAGTTGCAAAATGTTGTACTTGCCATTTACAAGGATTAGGAGGCCCTCTTTCGGCTACCCAAACACTTTATACCATTCGTTACCCCTTTTGAGCCTATGTTAATCTTCTTGACCTCTCCTCTTTTAGAATCGAGTTAGAGTCATTACATAAAATAGAAAATAAAAAAATTCGTGCCCTGTAATGTTTTATTTATAAACATCATTCAAAATAATTCTAAAAGAAAAGAAAACCAAAAAAAAAAGAGATAGGAGGAAAAAAAAAGGTAAATAACTGCAACAAAGTTGTCTTTTGAACTATGTTTGACTTGATTCTTGTCACCATAAGATACGTAGGCAGCCTTACAATTTGGTCGCACTAAAAAAAATATTTTATAATCCCACAAAGTCGAGAGTGGGGCAGTCTTTCTTAGAAATTCTCTAAAAAACAAATTTTCTAGTTTTACAAATTGTGGCAAAGTTTAGAATGGATTCCAAAAGTTATAAATAGATTAACCCTATTGTCCTAGTTATTTTGAGCCTTTATGATATCCCATCTTTCTAACCCTGTCCAAAAGCCACCTTACATTCCAAAAGACATCCCAGATAATATTCGAGAGTGCTGAGTCAAACATACCAGGAATATATGATATTTCTATCGTTGTTAATGCCTTGTCATCTCCAGAATTAGAGAAAATAAAAAAAAAAGAACAAAATGAGAGAGTCTTATTGGTGAAAGCCTTCATAGGCACCATAAGATGACATTAAGTTGAGAGAAAAAATAAAATGAGAGAGGCTTGTTGGTGAAAACCCTTCAGGCACTACAAGTCGAATAAGTATCGTAAATCAGATAGGATAATTGGAGCATTGAAGCCCAGTTTCATGGCGAAGAGGCACAACAAGTGTTGAATATTAGATTTTCTTAACAGAATAGGCCACTTAATCCAAAGGTGATTACCATGGTCGTTAGAGTTGGTATCCACATCTGATAAGTTTCTACTTTGTAATTCTTGTTAGGTATCATCTCTTTTCATTGTCCCTTACTCTGTTCCTTTTATTTTTTTACTTCATCTTCTTGAGCCTATTTGGTCAGAACAGGTGACAAATGACATCAAAATTTTCTACTATCTTTGTAATTGCAAAAATCGGAATCTGGATAGAATATCAAAGTGGCATAAGTCAGGAAAGAATAGTATGTTCACTGAGTGGGTGGCAATTGAAGTGCTTTAGGATTCATGTGAAATACAAAGGTTCGGTGTATTGTCGATTTATGAGCACAATACAACAGATAGAGGGTATTAGTTTTGAATGGATCAGAGGTATTTTATGTGATAAGGGTGACAGAGAAAGTGGTTTAGTCAATAAACAAGCAAGGTCTTTTCAGTTGGAATCAAAGTTACCATGAAAAGTGAAGGAGAAATCGCCCTCAACGTCAATGCACCAACTAACCACCATGTTTAAACTCTCAAGTTTTCTTTGTTTGAAACATGGACGAAGACTGTGTCCAAATCAAAGCTTGGAAGCTTGAACCTTTCAAGTGTGATGCCCAATTTTATCAACACAAAGGTTGTTTGGAATGCTTTTTTTTACCTCATTGGCATCCCCCTATTTGAGAAGATTATCACCTCTCAATAATTTTCCCTAATTGAGAAGAACCATACCTCTTAGACATCCTCTAGTTGGGAAGAATCATTAGTTTTTCTAAGTTTAGTGGTCCTACCTAGAGAATATGATCATGTCTTAGTTTCTTAAGCTGCAAATCTTTTGTTTTTCTTGAGTTTAGGGGTCCCGCCTGGAGAATAGGGTCAGTTTTTACTTTAGTCAAGCTCGGTTTTTAATTTTCCTTAAGCTCAGTCTCACATCTAGGAGACGCACTTCCTTGTCTGAGTCCTTCTTGGTATACTTTCTAGGAGATGTATTTCCTATTTGGTTCATTCAAGTTTCATCCCTTGGAGACACACTTCCTAGTTTGTAATTTGAGATTTTACCCCTAGGAGACTCACTTCCTAGTCTGGGTCTTTCAAGTTATATTTTGGTTTTAGGAGACACACTTCCTAAATTGAGATTTTAGCTCTTGGAGATGGACTTCCTAGTCAGGGTCTTTCAAGTTATATTTTTGTTTTAGGATACCCACTTCCTAAATTGAGATTTTGCCCCTAGGAGATGCACTTCCTAGTCAGGGTCTTTTGTGCTATATTATTGTTTTAGGAGACGCACTTACTAAATTGAGGTTTCACTCCTAGGAGACGCTTTTCCTAGCCTAGTCTTCAGGATACACTTTTTAGGAGACGCACTTCCAAAATAGATATTTAACCCTTAGAGACACACTTCCTAGTTTGAATCATTGAATTTCCACCTTTTAGGAGACGCACTTCCTAGTATGGGTTTTTAGGATATACCTTTAGGAGATGCATTTTCTAAATTTAGATCTCACCTCTAGGAGACGCACTTCCTATTTTGGGTAAATTAAGTTCCCCCCTAGGAGACTCACTTCCTAGTTTGGTTCATTCAAGTTTCACGCCTAGGAGATGCACTTCCTAGTCTGGGTCTTTCAGGATATACATTAAGAAGACACACTTCCTAAGTTGAGATTTCACCCATAGGAGACACACCTCCTAGTTTGACTCATTAAAGTTTCACTCCTAGGAGATGCACTTCCTAATCAAGATCTTTCAAGTTATTGTTTTAAGAGACACACTTCCTAAGTTGAGATATCACCCCTAGAAGATGCACTTCCTAGTTTAGGTTATTTAATTTTAGTCCTAGGAGACATATTTCCTAGTTTGGATTATTCAAATTTCACCCCTATGAGATGCACTTCCTAGTTTGAGTTTTTTAGGATATACTTTTAGGAGACGCACTTACCAAATTGAGACTTTGCCCCTTAGAGATGCACTTCCTATTTTGGGTCATTTAAGTTTAGCCCTAGGAGACGCACTTCCTAATTTGGTTCATTCAAGTTTCACTACTAGGAGACGCACTTCCTAGTCTAGGTTTTTTAGGATATACTTTTAGGAGATGCACTTCCTAAATTAATATTCTACCCCTAGGAGACACACTTCCTAGTTTGATCCATTAAAGTTTCCCCTCTAGGAAACACACTTTCTAACCAAGGTCTTTCAAGTTATTCTTTCAGGAGACGCACTCCCTAAATGGAGATATCACCCTTAGGAGATTCACTTCCTAGGTTTGGTCATTTATGTTCAGTCCTAAGAGATGTACTTCCTTTGTTTGGTTCATTATAATTTCACCCCTACGAGATGCACTTCCTAGTCTGGATTTTTCATGATATAATTTGAGGAGATACACTTCCTTAATTGAAATTTTGCCCATTGGAAATGCACTTCCTAATTTGGATCATTTAAGTTCAACCCTAGGAGACGCACTTCCTAGTTTGGATTTTTTAGGATATACTTTTAGGAGATGCACTTCCTAAATTGAGATTTTACTCCTAGGCGATGCACTTCCTAGTTTGGGTCCTATAAGTTGTTTGAGTGACCGAGGTTTTACGCCTAGGAGACACACTTCCTAGTTTGGGTTTATCAAGTTATATTTTTCTCTAGGAGACACACTTCCTAAATTGAGATATCAACCCTAGGAGATGCACTTCCTAGTCTAGGTTTTTCAGGATACACTTTTAGGAGACGCACTTTCTAAATGGAGATTTTACCCTTAGGAGACGCACTTCCTAGTCTTGTGTCATTTATGCTCATTTCTAGGAGACGCACTTCCAAGTTTGAGTCATTGAAGTTCCACTCCTAGGCGATGCAATTCCTAGTTTGGGTCATTCAGGTTTTATTTTTAGCAGACGCATTTGCTAGTAAAGGTTTCTTGGTTTTACTTATAGGAGACACGCATCCTAGTTGAGTCTTTAGTTTAATCTCATTATTGCATCAATAGAATTAGTGGTTTACAGTTTTACTAACAACTCACAAATCTTCCTTGAAAAAATTGGGCAAAAAATTTTGTTTGTTTTATTATTTTGATTGCAGGCATCCACCTAAAGAACAAGGGAATTTATTTCGGAATTATTTCAAGTTTCAAGTTAGTAGCAGGAACCACCTGAAGAACAAATGAAGTCATTTTAGAATTCATTAGAAGTAGCACAAGCTCGCGGCAAAAATGTGAGGCAACAATCCGTGATGACCAACTCAAGACATGGCTGATATCACGGGCACTACATGTCTTGTCCTGATCCGAAAAAACTACGGAAGAATGAACCAGCACCTGCAGCTAGCAAGCATCATGGTTCGTAACAAAAGTCTACATGAAGAATCATTTAGGACTTAAGATCAAGCTTCAGAAGATTTATAGATAGGAATCTTGTAACTCATAGCTGATAGACTTAGTTAGTCTTTTTCATTTTATATTTTAATGTAATAACAGGACCGCATACCAGAACCTCGATGGAAAGGAACCTCACTCGGCTCTCCACCTCCGTATACTCCATCATTATTCCTACTTTTGAACTACACATGGCCTGATTCCTTTATAGTCAAGGATATGTAGGCAGCTCAGATAATAGGGTCTCGGTCACATTCTCCTTTTTTTTAGATTTGTTCTTTCTAAATAAGGGTCGAGTAAAAAAACCTATCCCGTCGTTCATTTTTATCAGAAAATACTTCATGTTTTCAGTCAAAGAGGGGCAAGTATAGACATGTTTTTGACACTCCCGAAGCTTTTACATATTTTAGAATTTAATATTTAATTTAGATCTAATATATCTATTTTAACTAGGTTTTGGCTCTTTTACTTTATTTTATCACAAAAATTAAAGTACCACAAAATATTTTTGTTTTAACGGTTAATTTTACTTTTAATAATCATTTCTACTTAAGTATAATAAAATAGTAAATGTTGTAGTATTTTTAGTCTTGTTTTAGAAAGAAAGAGTACGAAATTTGAGGCTAATTTTGTTTGGTCTTAATTGAAGAGGTCTAAAGAGTTGGCCCGATTTTAAAGCCCAAACCCTAAGACTCACTCTTCCTTCTTCTTATACACCCTAACAAACAAACCCTAACAGTTGTTAGCCTTCATCTTCTCCACACCCCACAACAACAAAAACCCCTATCCCCTTAACCCTCCAACCGCCCCACCTCTAACTAAAACCACAAACTCAGGCCGGGGGAGGAGCACAGACTTCCACCGCCCACACTCCTGAGCAGTGAGTGCATGTTGATAAGGTCCTAGAGATTATTCCAGTACAGCCTGTAGCCCAGGTCAACCCATGGATAGGGCATCAACTTAGAGGATGAATAGTGGAGACTTGAGAGGTTCAAGTAGTATGATCCTCCTCTATTTAGTGGGTTAGCCTCTGATGATGCTTCGGGATTTATATAGGAGTATCACTGTATCTTCCACACTATAGGTATATTAGGATCAAATGGGGTTTCTTTCACTACCATCCAGCTTCGAGGAGGTGCCTATGAGGGGTGGCACACCTATGCGTTAGACAGTCCAAACGAGGCAGCTTCACTGACTTGGACTCAATTTTTAGATATGTTCCTGAGAGAGTTTGTTCCTCAAAGCATTAGGGATGCATGGCGCATAGAGTTTGAGTATTTACACCAGGGTGCTATGACTATCACGGATTATGCTGTCTATTATAGTAGCTTGGCTAGACATGCCCCATCTTTGGTTTCTACTCTTCTAGAGATAGTTTTCCGATTTATCGGGGGGCTTATTCCCAACATTAGGTCTAGTATGGCTTGTGAGTTGGAGATGGATATTTCTTTTCAATAGGTGGTGAGCATTTCTAGGAAGATTGAGGGCATGCATGCTAGGGAGAGAGTGGAGAGGAAGACCAAGAGGTCTCAAGAGTCGGGCCATTTTTCTGGTGCCCGTACCCCAATATCAGGTTGTCATGGTAGGGGTTATATTAGTCACCCCGTTCATTCATCTCTTCCAGCAGCCAGTGGTGTTCTAGCTCTTCCAAGACCCCAAGAGCCTTATTATGCACCTCCAATATCTAGTTCACCATCGGTTCAGGGTGCTTTTAGTAGTTTATCCAGTAGACTTGGCCCGAGCCAGTCACATCTTCCATATCCTCCTAGAGCTTGTTTTGAGTGTGGTGATACACACCATATGGTGAGGGATTTCTCCAGACTTAGGAGGGGTGCACCTCCACAGACTTCTCAACCACAGTGTGCCCTACAGTGTTCTCAAGCTATGGTTACAACTCCAGTTGCTACCCTACTTGCTCCGTCAGATAGGTGTGAAGGTCGGGGAGCTAGAGGTTACCCTAGAGGGGGAGGCCATGCCAGATACTATGCCCTTCTTGCCTGTGTTGAGGTTGTTGCCTCTAATTCTGTCATCACATATATTATACTGGTTTGTCACAGAGATGCATCGGTTCTATTCGATCCACGCTCCACTTACTCTTTTATGTCTATTTATTTTGCTCAGCACTTGGGTGTACCTCGGGATTCTTTGAGTTGCCTTGTTTATAATTCTACTATTATGGAAGATTTTCTTCTTGTGGACTGCATTTATCGATTGTGTTTGGTTGCTCTTAGTGGTTTTGAGACCAGAGCCGATTTATTGTTACTCAACTTGGTATATTTTGATATTATATTGGGCATGGACTGGTTTTCGCACCATTATGCTATTCTTAATTGTCATGCAAAAACCGTGATATTGATTATGCTAGGTGTACTACATGTTGAGTGGAGGGGTGCTTTAGATCACACTCCCAGTAGATTTATCTTTTCCTTAAGGCTCGGTGTATGGTTGAGAAGGCTGCGATGCGTATCTAACTTATGTGAGTGATGTCAGTATTGATACCCCTTTAGTTAATTTAGTCCTAGTAGTACAAGATTTTCCTGACTGCTGATCTTCTGGGCATGCTGCCTGATAGAGATATTGATTTTAGCATTGATATCTTACCAGGCACTCGGCCCATCTATATTCCTTCGTATCGTATGGCTCCTTCTGAGTTGAAGGAATTGAAGGATCAGTTACAAGAATTAATAGATAAAGGTTTTATTAGGCCTAGTGTATCACCTTGGGGTGCTCCTATTTTGTTTTTGAAGAAAAATAATGGTTCTATGCATATGTGTATTGATTATCGCCAGTTGAACAAAGTTACAGTGAAGAATTATTATCCTTTGCATCGTATTAGTGATTTGTTTGACTAGCTCCAGGGTGCACGAGTGTTTTCTAAGATAGACATGTGCTCGCATTACCATCAGTTGAAGATTCGGGAGCCAAATATCTCGAGGACTGCTTTCAGGACTCGGTATGGTCATTACGAATTTCTGGTTTTGTCATTTGGGCTGACCAATGCCCCAACAATCTTTATCCATTTGATGCACAATGTGTTTCAGTAGTATCTTAAATTGTTCATCGTTGTCTATATTGATGATATTCTGATGTGTTCCTAGAGTCAGGAAGATCATGAGTAGCACTTGAGGACAGTGCTCCTGACTTGAAGGGAAAAAACGTTATATGCTAAATTCTTGAAATGTAAGTTTTGGTTGGATTTCGTGGCATTCTTGGATCCAAAGAAAGTAGAGGCAGTGCAGAGTTTGCCCAAACCATCCTTAGCCACAAATATCCGTAGTTTTCTTGGCTTGGTAGGTTATTATGATCGTTTTGTTGAGGGCTTTTCATCGATTGCAGCTCCTATGACCAGATTAACCCAGAAGGGTGTTACGTTCTAGTGGACTAAAGAGGGTGGGGTGAGCTTTTAAAAGCTCAATATAGCTTTGACTATAACCCAATTTTGAATTTCTTACAAGTTCAGGGTCTTATACGGTCTATTCTGATGCCTCGAGATTAGCCTTGGAGCGGTGCTAATGCAGGGTAGTTGGGTGATTGCCTACGCATCCAGACAGTTGAAGGTACATGAGAAAAATTACCCTGTCCATGATCTAGAGTTAGCTGCCATTGTTCACGCTCAGAAGGTCTGACGCTATTATTTGTACGATGTTCCTTGTGAGATTTATACTGATCATTGGAGCTTGCAACACCTATTCAAGAGAAAGGATCGTAATTTTCTCTAGAAGAGGTGGTTGGAGTTGTTAAAGGACTATGATGTCACTATTTTGTATCACCCAAGCAAGGCCAATGTGGTGGCCGATGCCTTGATTTACCAGGTAGAGTGTTTGGGGAGTTTGTCTTATTTTCCAGCATTGGAGAGACCTATGGTAATGGATGTTCAGGCCTTAGCAAGCCAGTTTGTAAGATTGGTCTTTCGGAGCCCAGTCGGGTCCTACCTTGCATGGTTTCTCGATCTTCCTTATTTGACTATACCAGGGAGCTTCAGTACGATGATCCTCATTTGCTTATCCTCAAGGACAAGGTTCGGAACGGTGATGCCAGAGATGTGACTATTGGTGTTGACGGGGTATTGAGGATGCAGTGTCATATTTGTGTACCCAATATTGATAGAGTTTGGGATTTGATTCTAGCGGAGGCCCATAGTAAGTGGTATTCCATTCATCTGGGTACCGCAAATATGTATTAGGATTTGAGATAGCACTATTGGTGGAGGCGGATAAAGAAAAATATAGTTGGGTTTGTAGCTTGGTTAATCAACTGCCAGCAAGTAAAGTATAAGCTTCAGAGACTAGGTGGGTTACTTCAACAGATAGAGATCCCGGAGTGGAAGTGGGAGTGGATCACCATGGGCTTTGTAGTTGGGCTCCCATGGACTTTGAGGAAGTTCGATGCCATTTGGATGATTGTGGATCGGCTGACCAAGACCGCACATTTCATTCCTGTGTGTACTACCTATTCTTCGTAGAGACTGATGGAGAATTATATCAGGGAGATTGTTCGTTTGCATGGTATTCCAGTTTCCATCATTTCATATAGAGGTACTTACTTCACATCACGTTTCTGGAGGGACGTTCAACATGAGTTGGGTACTCGGGAGGAGTTGAATACAGCATTTCACCCTCAGACAGACGGATAGTCCGAGTTCATTATTAAAACATTTGAGGATATGCTCCGTGCATGTGTGATTGAGTTTAGTGGGTCTTGGGATCAATTCTTTCCATTGGCTAAGCTTGCCTACAACAATAGCTATCAATCCAACATTCAGATGACATTGTATGAGGCTTTATATGGTAGGCGATGTAGATCCCCGATGGGTTGCTTTCAGCTGGGTGAGGCTATATTATTAAGCACAGACTTGGTTCAGGGTGCTTTGGAGAAGGTTAAGGTGATTCAGGATAGACTCCATATTGCCCAGTCCAGACAGAAGAATTACACGTATCGGAAGGTTCGTGATGTTTCCTATATGGTTGGAGAGCGAGTTCTACTTCAGGTTTTGCCTATGAAGGGCGTTATGAGATTCAGAAAGAATGGGAAGTTGAGTCCGAGGTTTATTGGCCCTTTTGAGATATTGCGGTATGTTGGGAAGGTTTCTTATGAGCTTGCCTTACCTCCTAGTTTGGTCGGGGTTCATGCGGTATATCGTGTTTCGATGCTTCAGAGGTATCACTGTGATCTGTTACACATGTTGGATGTTCAATCTAGTTGGAAAAGGATTTATCTTATATTGAGGTTCCAGTGGCAATATTGGACATGCAGGTTAGAACGTTGAGGTCAAAGAATATTGCATCAGTGAAGGTTCAGTAGCAAGGTCAGCCTGTCGAGGAGGCGACCTGGGAGACTAAGCAGGATATGCGCAGTCGTTACCCTTATCTTTTCACTACTTCTGGTATGTCTTTATGCTCGTTCGAGGATGAACGAATGATTAAGTGCGGGAGGATGTAACGACCCGGTTGCTCGTTTAAAGAATTAACGCCCCGATCCTCTATAAATTGATTTCCCCGTGTTTATGTCGGCTATTTCAATTTGCTGGGATGTTTGATTTTGAGTTTTGGAGAGTTTTGGGACAGTTAGTCCCTAAATGAGAGCTTAAGTTTTAGGAATTTTACCGTAGTTGAAATAGTGTGAAGACGGCCTCGGAATGAAATTCTGATTGTTCCATTAGCGCTATTGGGTGATTTTGGGATTAGAGGCATGTTCATATTTGTATTTTGGAGGCCCGTTAGTGGTCATTCCCAACTATGCTTTGTAAAAAGGATAATGCGGTCGTTGCAAATTTAATTCGGTTAACAAGTCCGAAGTCGAATCCCACAGAGAATTAACCTATCAATTACCTTTGTTGGAATCACTAAATTCTTTATAATGAACTTCCCCAAGCTTTGTAAATAATAGTTGATGGTATTTCTACTAACTAAGATTGAAAGTAAATTACTAACAGCTGCAAACTAAATATGCTGGGTTGTAAATAATAATGAGAAGGTTCTAAGGTAGTGATTTTCCTTATTGATGGAATCCCTTCCGGTTATGTTTCATATAGATTCACCAAAATATCTTTATCAATCATGAGCACTCTTTTTGCTGTAAATATCTCCTGAGTAATTGTGATAATTTACTAGACGCACTCTCCCGAGTTATGCTAGCTGACTTTGTTTATTACTGCTCACTTTGTTATCCCTAATCCTGCCTTTAAATCTGTAGTTATAAATCCCTCTTATACTTTAAGAGTGGTGTTGTTCAACAATTACCTAAATATGCACTCTCTCCCGAGTTATACAAACTAAATAGGCACAACTAATTGACGATCCTATCAATTAACTACAACAAATACTTAATTGAACAGATAGAGATTAATCGGAAAACTATATGAACATAATTAAGAAGTTCATCCTTCAATAGGTTCCATCAAACCTTAGACTAAAGTATTTAGCTACTCATAACAGCTTGGAGATGAACTACAAAATATAAATCATGTAAAATTGCAAGAAAAAAAAGAAATAAAGTACTATATATTTTGGGTGATCCCTAACACTTGTGTTTCTTGCCCAAAGTACTCTCTAAACAAATCTGACCTAATTTGGTCGAATTCCTACTTTTTATAAGCGTTTTACACTAAGTTTTCCCGACTTGACACTTTTGTCCCAGGCTTTTTTGCATTCTGTCGTGGTCCCACTGCGGTTACGCCGGGACCGCGGCCAAATAGGTTCTCTAAATCTACAACTCTGCTCTGCCACGGTCCTATCGCGGTTACGGTCAGACTGCGACCGGCCAAGTTTAGCACTGCTTTTGACTTTTCACTTGGTTCATTTCTTGGGCATTGTTTGATTGGCCTTCTTTTCTCCGTAATTGATCCCAAACTTGCTCCATCGATTTGTTTGGTTGGATATAGCCTGCAAAGCACTAACCAGAGCATTTGGTCATCACTTTTTCCAACAATGCTATACAAAAATGTGGTTCTTTACGGTCTAATTATAGTCTAATTCACCTTTTATCAACACCCCACACTTAAATTATTGCACGTCCTCGAGCAAGTTGGACCACACTTTTAGGCCTATTCATTAGATGCATTACCATTTTTATGTCACACCTGCTATTATGAAAGAACAACCTAAGTAGTGCGACAGTCACACCCTAGATGAAGACTCTAATGCCATGCCACACTCATTCTTAGTCTATGTACTCTAATAGAAGTGAAAACTTGCTTTTTCTTCTTGAGTTAAATGCCCTCACATCACATTTTTTAGAGAAGTTCCACACACATGAAATCAAACAACAAGGAATTGTAGACTAAACGAATTCACTCACTCTCAGCAAAGAACATTCATATGTCACACAGATACACCATAAGCTTTCCCTTAGTGTAATGCTCTCCTAATCGAATTGTTTAGTCTAAAGTCAATAGGGCTTCATTTGGTTGTAATGTAGGCTACGGGATGGGTAGGATACATTTAGATATAAGAGTGAATACATCTCCCTAAGCACTTTAATACATACATTTTTTCAATTAAACCTCAGCCTTATGTCACCCCAGAATTCCACCTTCACATCAATATAATTATCCCATTCTTTTTTTAAGCACACTTACATCAAGAGCCACCACTTCTCTAGGAGTTTTTATGCTTATTTTTTTTCAATTCAAGTGTCTCTTCCTTTTTCAAAACAGTGCACCTTTATCCTTATTCAACTAGTTCCACTCGAAAGCCAAACCAACCACCCCACACTTTAACTTTTACAAGTTTCATAACAATTCAAGTGCTCATGAGAGGTGAAAAAGTTCAAATAGATGGTTAATTCAAATAAATGGGTAAGACTTGTAATGTGGTTACCAAAGAAAAAGGATTATAGGCTCAAAGGGGTTAATTATGGTAATATGTACAAGTAGATTCATGATTACATAGGCTACACAAAGAAATGACTAAATCATCTCTAAGACCAAACAACTACTATTTTGCTTTGCACACACGGGGCAAGTTTAGGTATCGCATGCAAGAACAAAATAAGTGTATAACCTCACACACACTTGGCATGTAACTCATTCAGAATTAGTTTGTCAACACATTCACGAGAGCATTCAAATAAGATAAGGTGTGCAAAATTTAGGAATAATATTAAGAGTCTACACGTGAGCCTAGACGTCCTACCCTCAAGTTCGTTTTAAGTATTGGCAGGTACGTACAACATGAGATGCATTCTTTCCCAACCCTTCTTAACCCTTAAGAGTCCTAAGGGTCCTAAAATCTATTAAAGAAAAATCAACTTAACCCAGCTCAAGAAAAACCTTTGGAAAAGAACCGCGGTCAAAAGAAAAACCAAGGGGAAATTACTACACTACCTAAAAAAAGAAAATAAAATAAGAAAATCTTTTTGGATTTTTGATTAGACTACTTCCCTCAAGAATATTGTCTAGGTGGCCCGTCATTAGGAAGAGTCTCCTAACTTTTCTAGTTTTTTTTATCCGACTTTAACCCTCAAGAAACCCGTCGACAAATGTTCGTCGTTGGGCCAAGTCGGTGACATCTAAGCTACATATATAACAACACATATCTACACAAATCATATATACACATACCCAAGTCTCCCAACCCCCACAGAAGGAGTATGACATGTCCTCATTTCATAAAACTATTAAAGAGCAGAAGGGTAAGAGGACTTCCCTGTTCAACAAATAGAGTCAAATATGGTGTTGGGATCCACGTGACATGCCCTCCCCAAAGCATGGAACGAAGCCATCACCCGACTCTCAGACCTGGCCTATCGTCTAGACATGGTATCTAAATGAACATGCAGGCTATCTACTGAGGTGCATAGATCCGCCACCTCTTCCTCCATAAAAGGCAAAAAGGGTCAGCTGGAGTATGATCTAGAGTAATCCGCATTGCCGTCATGATCCAGCTGCATCATAAGACCTCCGGGTGGTGCCATGGGTGCTGGGGCATCATCATCATCATCGTCCAGGTCAATGTGTGTAGGTGCATCTCTTCCCACTTTGATCTTTGATGCTCTGAAAGCTGTTTTTGGGGGTAAAGTCCCATCCATAGGATTGACTGGGACTTTAACCATCAAACATAACCTCGTCACAAGTGAGGGGAAGTAAAACCCCTTAGTCATCAGAGGCGATCGGAGGATCATTTCATCTCCAATGATTTTAGCAATATCAATGTCATTCCCAGTCACGAAGCACCAAACCAGTAGAGCTCGCAAGCTGTTCACATCTATTGTGTTGCCCGTGGGCAAAAATCTGCGACAAATCCTGGTGAACCAGCACTTAGCTTCCCATGTGAATGACTTGGAGTGCAGGTTCATGTTTTCTTGAATCCAAACTAGACTTCCCCTTGAGCATATGGCCTCAATTAGAGTTCCCCAATCGACCCCTGGAGAATGGTGTTAATAATCATTGTCTCCAATGAACGGAGGATGCTGCAGGACTTGGCAAATTTTTCGGACTGAGGCATCTACTACTTGGCCCCGCATAACCACAACACGGCACATATGTTTTGGGCAATTCACGTAAAACTCCCGGACTATCATTGGGTTTGCCATGTCAGGTTTATCGACCATGTACTATATCCCCCCCGGTGGATTTCCTCTAACATGTCCAATTTTTCAACACGGAGGGCAGCCCTGTTAATACCAATATCCGGGACAAAGCTTATAGTGACTTTTGCATGAAACCTATCCCCGACCTCCTGAGATGTGAATCGGGTGGCATCATAACTGGGCACATCGGAAGTGATTTCCGAGTTTCTTTGCTTCTTTTGGGCCATCTTACCTGCAATCAGTTCATTATAAAAATCAGGGTCGACCAAACATGTGCCGGTCGAATGGATACTCAGACTTCGACATCCGCTGGCACCAAACAATTACCCAAAGTGGAAAACATCCACTATTGTCCCCACACCACTTATCAATGATACAATTCTGCCCTGTAAAGCCACCCCACAAGCTTCTACCAATAAATACAGTCAAATTCTACCACCACCCACCCCACACACAAAGTAGCAACTAGAAACATACCCCACGCCTATACAAATCAACCTCAAACACCAACTACAACACCAAACTTGGAGTCTAAAACCCCATTGCAACCAAAATCAAGAATTATCTACAATAATCACTACATAATACAAAATACATACAACATAAGGAAAAGTAGAACAACTTACTTGAGGATTACCATGGAGTCTTGAGAAAAAAAAATAAAAATAAAAATTGGGGGGTTGTGACTGGGTTGGAGGGGTGGGGCATTTTTGGGGAGAGTGTTTTGTGGATGGGTAGGGTTTGGATAGAGAAGAGGGTAAGAAGAAGGGGTAATGGGGTTTTGGCTTATGGGGAGAAGAAGATAGAAAGGAGAGTGGGTTTTGGTGATAAGAAGAGAGAAGTTAGGAAGAAGAAGAAGAAGAAGAAGAAGAATTGAGGAATTGAGAGTTTAGGGGGATGAAGAAGAAGAGAATTGAGAGAAATTGAGAGAGTTTTGAGAGAAGATAGAGAGAAGAGAGAAGAAGAGGGGAAAGGGTCGGTTGGGAATGGGTAGGGTTGTGGGTAGGTGAGGGTAATTAGAGGGGAAAAATATTTTTTTTTGTGCTGCCAAACCTGGGCCTGTTCTGGTCTACCACGGTCATACCGCGACACTAATACGGTGAAAAACCAATTGGTGTTTTAAAGGCGGTCATGTAGGCCTAGAATGCATCATCTAGATTCCTCGCCCAATCAGTTCTTGTGGCGTTCACAGTCTTGGTTAATACACTCTTGATCTCTCTGTTAGACATTTCCACCTACCCACTAGTTTGCGGGTGATACGGAGTAGCCACCTTGTGGCGGATGTCATACTTTGCAAGCAACTTTTTGAAGGCTCTATTATAGAAGTGAGTTACTCCGTCGCTGATAATCGCTCGTGGTGTCCTGAATCGGGTGAATATGTTCTTTTTCAGAAATACCACCACTACTCTTGCATCATTAATTGGTAACGCAGTAGCTTCCACCCACATGGACACATAGTCCACAACAACAAGTATGTATTTATTGCCAAATGAGCTAACGAAGGGACCCATGAAGTCAATCCCCTAGACATCAAACACTTCCACCTCTTGAATCGGGTTCATGGGTATCTCGTGGTGATGGGAAATGTTCTCGGTTCGCTGACATTCATTACAGCCCTTCACCCATAGGTGTGCGTCTCTCAACATTGTTGGCAAAAAGAATATGGCCTCTAGCACTTTCGCAGCTATCCTGACCCCTCCAAAATGTCCTCCATACGCTGATGCGTGACAAGCCTACAAAATAGAAGATTGTTCTATCTCGGGGACACACCTCCGGATCATACTGTCAACACATATTCTATACAAATAAGGCTCACCCCAATAATACATGCGAATATCATAATAAAACATTTATCTTTGGACAGATGAAAGGTCGTGAGGAACTATACCACTGGCCAGGTAATTAGCAAAGTTTGCATACCATGACGCTTCCTCAAGATTAGTAACGAGTAGGTTCTCGTTTGGAAAGGTTTCCAGGATCTATTCGACCTCGATAACTTTTTCAGCTCATTTAAGTCATGATATATGATCAGCAACTTGATTTTCTATGCCCTTACGGTCACAAATTTCGAGGTTGAATTCTTGCAACAACAGCACCCAACAAATCAAACGTGTCTTAGACTCTTTTTTCTCAATTAGGTACCCGAGAGCTGCGTGGTCAGTATATACGATTACCTTGGAATCAATCAGATGTCATCGGAACTTGTCGAAAGCAAACACCACGGCCAACATCTCCTTCTCAGTTATAGTGTAATTCAACTGGGCTGCATGCAGCGTTTTACTAGCATAGTATATTAGATACATCAGCTTGTCTTTTCGTTGTCCCAGTACTTCCCCCACCGCGTAGTCATTAGCATCACACATGAGTTCAAACGGTTGCTCCCAATCGAGGGCAACTATGATAGGTGTTGTGACTAACCTCTTTTTCAGCTTCTCAAATGCTACCTTGCAATCATCAGAAAACAATAAAGGGTGATATTTTTCTAACAACTTACATAGAGGGTTAGCGATCTTGGAGAAGTCCTTTATGAATCACCAATAGAAACTGGCATGCCCGAGGAAGCTTCTGATTGCTTTGACTGAGTTTGGAAGGGGTAGCTTTGCTATAACATCCACCTTAGCACGATCCACCTTAATTTCTTTGCTTGACACCCGGTGTCCCAAGACTATGCCCTCTTGTACCATAAAATGGCACTTCTCCCAATCCAGAACCAAATTAGGCTCGATACACTGCTTCAACACACGAGTCAGATTTGTCAAGCACTCATTAAATGAGTTCCCCACCACTGAGAAGTCATCTATGAACACCTCCATTACATCATCTACCATGTCAGTGAATATGGCCATCAAGCACCGTTGGAATGTGGCAGGTACGTTGCATAGCCAAAGGGCATCCTCCAAAAGGCATAATTGCCATACGGGCAAGTGAAAGAGGTCTTCTCTCTATCCTACAGTGCAATGGAGATCTGATTCTACCCGGAGTACCCATCCAGAAAACATAAATGTAACCTCCCAGCTAATCTGTCTAACATCTGATCAATGAGGGGAAGTGGGAAGTGGTCTTTTCGGGTGGCTAGGTTTAACTTTTGATAGTCCATGCGAATTCTCCAGCCCGTGATGGTTCTTGTAGATATCCTTTCATTCTTATCATTCTTGACTACCGTCATGCCACCCTTTTTAGGAACACACTGAACTGGGCTAACCCAGCTGCTGTCAAAGATTGGGAAAAAGATTCCCGCATCTAACCACTTGATTACTTCTTTCTTTACCACTTCTTTTATAATTGGGGTTCAACCATTTTTGGTGTTCTTGAGAAGGTTTGTGTCCATATTCTAGTAGAATGTTGTGCATATAGTAGGTGGGGATGATCCTCTTTATGTCTGCCATGGTCCACCCAATGGTAGTCTTGCACTCCTTAAGTACCTTCAATAGTTATTGAGCCTGCACATCTCACAAACTAGATGAGATAATAACAGGTAATGTGGAGTTAGGTCCAAAAATTTCACACCTAAGATGGGCGGACAATGCCTTTAATTCCAGCTTTAGTAGTTCTTCGATGGATGACTTGGCTGGAGGAGTTTCTCGATTTTCCAAGTGCAGGGGCTCAAAATCTAGGGGTCTATCCCAGAACCCTCTACCCTCTAATGCCAACACCCATTCTGCCAGCTCCTCTCCATTTACCTCATCCAAATTTATTAGACATGCAGCAAGGGGGTCCTCAATAGTTAGCTTTTCATCATCGGTCTCTACAATTACATCCAAGACATTAATAAGAGAGCAATTGGCGAATTCACTTAGTTTCCTCATAGATTTCTACACATTGAATGTTATTTCTTCATCATTTAGTCTCATCTTGGGCTCCCCAGTCTCACAATAAATTAGAGCTCTCCCCGTGGCCAGAAATGTTTTTCCCAAAGTTATGGGAATCTCTCCATCCACCTTACAATCTTGAATCATAGAATCTACTGGGAACACAAATTTCCCTACCTGAATCAGCACATCGTCTAGGATTCCAGAGGGTCGTTTCACAGTCCTATCAGCAAGCTGCAACAACATAGAGGTGTATGTAGCTCTTCCAATTCTCAACCTCTTATAAATTGCTAAAGGCATAAGATTGATGATGGTCCCTAGATCACAGAGTGCTTAGTAAAAACAAAATTACCAACAATGCATAGAATTGTAAAGCTCCCTGGATCAGATAGCTTTTCTGTAATTGATCTAGTCACCACTGCACTACAGGTCTGAGTAAGAGTAACTCTGGCCATGTTTTGAAAAAAAAAACTTCCTGGACATCATGTCTTTAATCATTTTCGCATACCTTGACATCTCCTTCAAAGCTTCAACCAATTTTATATTTACTCGGATTTGCTTCAGCATATCAAAGAACTTCTTGTATTGCTCCTCCATTTGTACTTAGCCAGCTTTTGGGGGAAAGGTGCAGGGGGTCTCTTCTTCCCAATCAATTGGGATTGATCTTTTTTAGCTGCTACATCAACTACTGGCTCCTAGATAGTTTCAGCTTCCTTCCTGGTCTCATTCTGAATGCTATTTTCTTCTTGAGTAGGATGGACTATCACCTCTGCCAGTTATGTTGATTCATCTAGCTCGATGGGCACTGGTATGAGTGTCTCGGCATGTTTAGATTCTCAAACTCTTTCTTACTCTTCATCCAGATCTCTGCCATTACGTAGACTCATCGCCATCAACTGCTTCAGTCCCTAATCTTTTGGATTTATCTGAGTGTCTACAAGTAGTGTGCCATGAGGATGATTTTTCAGAGACATTGAAATTTGGCCCACTTGTACCTTAATATTTTTGATTGCAGAATCATGTGCATCGAATCTCTCATTAATGTTTGCATTAGACCTAATAACTTGCTGCATCATTGCTTCAAGTCTAGCAAACTCATCTTTCAGCCTTCCACCATGCTTTTGCTGAGGTGGGTGGTACCCCTGCAGCTGATTCTGATTATTGTATCGTTGTGGTCATGTGTAAGGTATCGTATTGTTGGGGGTCTCATACCTCCCATGTTCCTGGTGTTGAACTGTGGCTGTGCTGGCCTGTACTTCTATTTTTGTTGACCCCAATTCTGACCACCCTATCTCTGGCCGCCCTAATTAGACAATAGTTCATGTCTTTAGGGTAGTGATGATGATCATGTTCTACTTTCCACTGATTACCAACTGAGTGACTAATGCAAGATGCGCATAAGACCTAGTTGGTAGTATAAACAATATGTACCTGTTGTTTCTGCTCTGACTCTTCCATCTTTTTTTGGTGAGTATGCTCATCTGTGTCAAGAAGGTAGCCATATTTTCAGCCATAGAATTGGATGGATCTAAAGGCACTAAGTGCACGACTGGAGCGATAGGTGCACCTCTAGTTACATCTTGAATTCTGTTCCATCTTGTCAAGCAGACTCTAGCCCTCTCTCCATGTTTTGCTCAAGAATGCCCCACCAGCTGAAGCATCAACAATGTTCTTTACGCTATCTGACAATCCCATGTAGAATCGGCCCCAATATTAGGGCTACGAGATGGTATCCTGGGAGATCCCCTGTCACGACCCCAAAACCCGGTCGTGATGACGCCCAGCACATTGCTAGGCCAGCCCGACCAACCATTCATAACATAGAATTGTTAGCTGTCACTTCACCCTTTTAAGGCATAAGCAAAAACAATATAATGAAATGACATCTGGCACACCGGGGATAGATATCCCAAACCAGTATAAACCTCCCACCGAATCAGGAGTCATAATTCATGAGCCTCTACCAGAATTTATAAACTGTGATAGTGTATACAACCGTGCACAAATGTGGAATAGGCAGAAAACAAATAAGGAAAAACTGGAGAGTCAGGTCCTGCGGATGCTGGCAGCTACCTCGACTATCCAAAAAGCAATCTCCCAAGCAGCTATAGACTAAGACCGCTATGATGTACCTGGATCTGCACACAAGGTACAGGGAGTCGGGTGTGAGTACTTCCAACTTAGCGGTAACAAAAGTAAATAATGCTGAAAAAAAGAGAACCACGCAAAGCACTATCTCATGCTACACAATACAGAAATATCTTTAAACTTCAATACACTATCTTTTTATTCCTTTTCAGCATATGTGAGTAGACTATTCAGAAATCTCAATTTTTAGCTTTATTTCTTTCATGATAACATACTAATACCTGGGTACAATCTCAAGCAGTGCAAGTCTGCACTCAATCAGCCCCTTGGGCTCAGCACTCCTTAACAATTTCCACCAGGAGATCTGGTCAATAAGGCAAATAATGCATGTGTGCCAATAATGAATGAGTGTTATATGTTGTGCCACGTAGTACAAGTAAACCTATATGTATGCCAAGCAATGCATATGATGCTATGGCGTACATCCCGATCCATGCAAAGGCGTCCGCGCTCACTGTGGGGGTTCAGACTCCAGAGGGGCTCCTATAGCCCAAGCGCAATATCAATATCACACCTGCTGCGGTGCGCATCGTGATCCATATACCACTGTGGCGTGCAATCCGATCCATGCATGTGTATGCATATGCTCACATAAATCATCATGCCCTAACATATGGCCCTCGGCCCCAATCAGTCTAACAAATAATCAAGAAAGCCCCTCGGGCAACAGTATCATATTAGCTCACAGCTAGAAATGTCATTAAGACTTTGTTCAAGTTTTTCATAACTTTATAAAATGCTGAGTAGCAAAATATTATTTGAAAACTTAAATTGAGATAAAAATATGCACAGTTATCAAGACAGTGATACCAATCCCCGAAGGATTCAAATAATCGGCACGAAGCCCAAGCATGATAATTAGTCCAATTCATGATAATTAATGTCTTTATTTAGGATGTCAATTCAATTTCAAGGAATTAGGTGTTATTATTCATTACGAGGGACGGACCAAGTCACAATCCCCAATGGTGCTCTACCCCACGCCATTATCCGGCATGCAAGTCACCTCAATACAGCACTAAGATGTGCAAGTCGGGGGTTTACTAACCCTCAGGACATCATTTACAAGTATTACCCACCTCGATCCGGCAAAAACTCAAGCTCCAAGATGCTTTAGATCCTTGAACCAGCATCCACGCACGTCAAAACTAGCCAAATTCAGTACAAATATATCAAAATAGGCTAACACATCAACACCCAATCGAACACAACCAAATTACATGAAAAACCCCAAAGTTGCCAAAACCCGACTTTCAGTACGCTTCTCGAAAATTTACAATATTCGGATTCCTTATCTCAACACGAGTCCATACATATAAAGTTTATCAAAATCGGACTCCGTTTGCCCATTCAAATCAATATTTTACCATAACCGAGGCTTAGGGCAAAATTCCCCCATTAATTCTCCCAATTTCAGTAAAATAATTGAAGATTCTAAGGAAACATCACGTATTTAGACCATAGAACTTACCTCCAATGATTACCCGGTGAAATCCCCTTCAATTCCCGTCAATATGATCTCTAACAACTCAAAAACGGAGGTTATGAGTATATGGTTCGCGAATACACTGTTCTGATATTTTAATATACTGATAGTCAGTTTACTCTATGCGATCGCAGCCATTGGCTCGCGACAGCAATGCACAATACTTCGAGTCTCCAAAAATGCTCTATGTGATCGTGGCCCTTGGCACGCGATCGCGATGCACAAAATCTGATCGGCCAATTTTCCTTTTATGCGATCGCGTCACACCCTCCGCGATCGCACAACTTCCAACTTCGACCCTACGCGATCGTATGAGACTACTCACGATCTCATTGCTTTCCAACTTTGCCCTACGCGATCGCAGACGCATCCTCGCGATCACAGAGCTCAACATCTTCCTCTTACGCGATCGCATAAACAGCTTCGCGACCACGATGAACAAAAATTCTCTGCATTTATTGCAGCAGAAACAGCAGTTCCTTTGGCACAAAATGGTCCGTTTGGACCCCCGGATTCATCCCGAGGCCCCCGGGACCCCAACGAAAACCTCCATCCTACTCCAAAACACGATACAAACTTGTTCTAATCATAAAAACATGCCCTTAAACACGGAAATCATCAAATTAAAGTGGATTCAAGCCTAAGTTTCATCTAGAACTTCTGAAACCAACATTCAATCAAAAACCCGACCAAACGACTTTTGAATGACCAGAAAATTTTAACACATATCCAATTCACCTAACGGAGCTACTGCAACTGTCGGAATTCCATTTCGACTCCCGGATCAGAATCTCACCTACCATTGGGATTTCGCCAAAATCCAACCTTAGCCAATTCAAGCTTAAAACTACACCGGATTTCAATTCCGATCGCTCTCCTAAGCCAAGAATGACCTCCCGGAGTTGACCGAATCATCAGAATTTGATTCCTAGTCCTCTAACCACATAGTCAACTCCAGGTTGACTTTTAATAAACAGGCTTCACTCAAAAAGGCTATATGCCTCATTTTCCACCAGAATCAATCCCAATTCACTCAATAGACTCTAACACAGGTATAGAAACATGAAACAACATAATTACAGGGTAACAGGGTGGTAACTCTCGTGATGACGGGCCGGGTCGTCACATTCTCCCCAACTTAAACAAATGCTCGTCCTCGAGCGTACCAGAGTTGTACTAAAGCAGTCCAATAGTTGAATGATCTCACCAAGCATATACTCGGGGTGATACCACTTCACCCTATCTATCATAAGTCGGATAACACTGTATAGATGAATTTCCCCAGTCTATTTGAACCATAAACAATATTGCACTTTTTGAAATCATATACCAAATTTGAATCCCACATTTATACTCAGAGTACACCCGAACCAACCGTAATGACCCATACTCGCCACTCCAGGTGAGATCATATGATGTATCAAACAACCCCAATCACTCGATACGAGGTCTCTAATCACAACAATTGGCCACAATAATCGAATACTAGCAGAAAAACCTTTCTTATTAGATAGAGTCTTATTCCAACACCTTCTTATTCTGCCCACAGCAACCGAACACGCGATATATTGCATCCATCTCTCAGGTCAACCATTCATGAATCTATTTCCCTTTTAACCGATACCACAACAGATTTCGGAGCCAAATCTCGATATTACCTTTCTAACCAACTGAAATCACATATGCTCGCACTCATTAATGACTCCAATGATCATTTCGGTTATAACACACCGCACTGGTGATATGACACCTCAACACCGGCCTAAGCCGTGACGAGCACAACACAGGCTCCAATAAGAAACGTCTGAACATACTCAAATCATGACAACTGACTCCAACAACAGAGCTGTAATTCAATTCCTCTATACCATCATAACATAGAACCGAGATCCCGTCTCACATCATAGGAATAGAGTACATGACTCCTTCTCGAAAGGTCATAGCGTTACGTGGCCTTGCCATGACTCATGATCCTATCCAAACATTATTACTCACGAAGCACCTCAAGTCACCATGCTCAGAACAGTCAGCCACACACGGATCTAGGTCTGAACCCAAGCAATAATCCTCAGAGGACATAACAGATTTGTTATTCACCGAGCGATACCCAATAAGGACTTTTCCTCAGAAGCCAGGAAGTATTGTATACAAGGTAACATATAATTAACTCTATTTTCACATTACACTATTGCGGCGTGCAACCCACTCCAATGACATACCCGTGGTGGCGTGCCACCCGATCCAGATACCATACCTGTGGTGGCGTGCCACCCGATCCTAATACCATACATGTGGCAGCGTGCCACCTAATCCAGATACTATATCGGTGGTGGTGTGCCACCCGATCCACGTATAAATCTAGCAAAAGGAAATGCATATCGGGTTAAGTTGCCCAATACAACAAACATATACAGCCTCAAGCTCGGCCACATGAAACGCATCGAAATAATGTTCCTCAATACCGGAACTGAACCAATGGTAGATACCTCTACACTGACATCCGCCACGAAGGCCCAACTGACAAAGCAATACCTACCAGCCGTCCGCTGGACCTAGGGTACCTCTACCCTGCTGGAGCATGATTAGATGCTTTCTGCCATGCAGTTTGTGACAGTTTTCTGACATAGTCCATATCACATCAGTCTAGACAACCTGACTTATGACAACTAGTCTGCAATCATATATCATTATTCAAATTTGTCATATCAAGTAACGAGATAGCCACTAGTGCTTCCAATTTCCAACTGCCGCTAAACGGTGCCGATACACACGATATACCACTACTGCGTAGGCGGATTACGAGAACTTCTAGTCTCCAACACATATATAACACATGACTCACTATGCCTGATTCCACACTCCACCGTACGAATACATAACACACATCAAGCATCCATTTAAACCAAGAAAGCCATTCAGAAATTTCCCTATACCATCAACGACTCAATCATCACCGTCGATCCAACAAGAGGATACCACAATACCACTAGATAATATCAGTTTGCATTACCTTGCCCTTTTGACCATATACTCTACAAAATCACTAGAATAGCAGTACCATTTCCATTAATCACCAGAAAGATTGACTCTCAAATTATCTATAGCTGCCCACGCTGCTTGAGAATTTTAATGACTTCCCATATGGAAGAAAAATCATTACACATTCTATGCTTCGCATACCGAAATGAAATATACTCATTTTCAAACCATTGAAAAACACATCACAATTCTTTCTTCCAATTCGTTGCATAAGTTTAACTGCTAGGACTTTGTCCTTTTACCCACATTGAGCTACGCAACTGCCAGCACTCAAGAGCTTTGTTGCACCATATCTGCATGACTCATTACTTCGAACACATACCATGAATTAATCGTATCCTTATCATTTCGGTTATTAACAAGTTGTTCCATTTACCCATTTTCCTTTCTAACTCATCTTTAAATTAATATTAGCCTTTACTGTAGCACGACAATACCTCAACTCATGTTACCCCACAAGACTCGTACATAAGACCACATGGTCTAAGGCCCATAGGCCACTGAATACTCTCTCAATGTTTCCCTAGAGTACCACATTCTACAATATTTTATTTTGAAGAACTTCCTGCAATTTTGAATTTGTTATCATCACTTTCCAATATGGATACATAGAATCCCATAATTAACATAACATACCACAAGTCTCGATTTCTTCTAACGAAACCACAGTCTTTAGCCACATACACAATCTTAAGGCACCTGACTGTTACAAGCAAAATCTTGAACACTGCAAAACCATTCTCGGGCATCATGCACCCTTATTCAGCTGTAGTTCAACTGTCTTATTGAACAGAACCACTCGTGCCTTGTTAGAACTCTGACACCGCAAAACATAATTACATGCAAATATAATTAGCTATATTTCTTTTCTATACCCGAACATTCTTTACCAACAGCAGTTCAAAACATCCTTGTATTTCTTCACATCTACGAGGCACCATAACCTTTATCATAATTTTCCCAACATACTTAGAGACAGAATCAATATAGCACACAATAGTGCAATCAGTTAATCAATAACTACCTCCCCAACTTGGCTCGGAGCCATACATCAAAGCACTTTCAGCCACTCATAGCATTCTTACTCAAATGATGTCACAATGTTATAGTGAGATTAACTCAAGTCATTTACAAGCCTCGACAGAGACTCGAATCATCAGAGACCTTAACTCTTCTACAATTCTTGCATTTATACACACACAACAGTTAAGCACATCCCTTAGGTGACAAAATCTTTTCTAAGTCTCAAATTTTCCAAAAAATTCGGCAGAGTTTCCTTTGTAATATGGCCTATCCACCTGCCAGAGAATCACCAAAACCATCCTAACAATATATCAACAGTTTGACAAGACATCATATTGCACATAGCACAACACATTTGATCTTTCTGAGTCTGAACTCATACTACCACACGTAATGCATATTTCCTTTCCACTAAGAGGCGTGAACATATTCACCACGCCCATAGCTAGGGCTACACAACGAATCACAATAAGAGTCTAACACATAATAGCTCATCCATCAACAAGCTGCCATTTCCACAATATGGGACAATACTGGTCATATAATTTCATAATACCAGCTAGTAGAATTAGCACCTTGGTGCTCAAGTCGTAGACAAAGATCTTGCTTCAAGTCCTCTCGACTGGCCCAACATGAACTCACGGAGATTATATCTCGTCCCTCGATCGGGGAATCATAAGCCATCAAGGTAATTATATTATTGAGCACTCAAGTGCACACACAGACATGTGGAAGGAATTTCAAGAATTATATCTCAACTGAATCAAGTACGCACGATAAGAATTCCAAGAATGTGAAGTGTTTTCCTAAAAGGTTTGCAGCCTCCCGAGGATAAGTACAGGTGTCCCCATATCGATCCATGAGACTCTATCAACCGGCTCAAGACTCATGAGACCTAGTAACCTAGGCTCTGATACCAACTTGTCACGACCCCAAAACCCGGTCGTGATGGCGTACAGCACATTGCTAGGCCAGCCCGACCAACCATTCATAACACATAGCTGTCAGCTCTCACTTCACCCTTTTTAGGCATAAGCAACAAAAATATAGTGAAATGACATCTAGCACATCGGGGATAGATATCCCAAACTAGTATAAACCTCCCACCGAATCAGGAGTCATAAGTCATGAGCCTCTACCAGAATTTATAAAATGTGATAGTGTATACAACTGTTCCCAAGTGTGGGATAGACAGAACAAAATAAAGATAAATTGGAAAGTCAGGTCCTGTGGATGTTGGCAGCTACCTCGACTGTCCAAATGCACTCCCGAGCAGCTGTAGAATCAGCTCCGCCATGATGTACCTGGATCTGCACACAAGGTGCAGGGAGTCGGGTGTGAGTACTTCCAACTCAGCGGTAACAAAAGTAAATAATGCTGAAGAAAAGAGAACCACTCAAAGCACTATCCCATGCTACACAATACAGAACTATCTTTAAACTTCAATGCACTATCTTTTTATTCATTTTCAGCATATGTGAGTAGATTATTTAGAAATCTCAATTTTTAGCTTTCTTTCTTTCATGATAACATAACAATACCTGGGTACAATCTCAAGCAGTGCAAGTCTGCACTCAATCAGCCCCTTGGGCTCAGCACTCCTTAACAATTTCCACCAGGAGATCTGGTCAATAAGGAAAATAATGCATGTGTGCCAATAATGAATGAGTGTTATATGTTGTGCCACATAGTACAAGTAAACCAATGTATGTATGACATGCAATGCATATGATGTTATGGCGTACAGCCCGATCAATGCAAAGGCGCCCGCGCTCACTGTGGGGGTTCAGACTCCGGAGGGGCTCCTACAGCCCAAGCGCAATATCAATATCACACCTACTGCGGCGCAACCTGATCCATATACCACTGCGGCATGCAGTCCAATCCATGCATTTGTATGCATATGCTCACATAAATCGTCATGCCCTAACATATGGCCCTCGGCCCCAATCAGTCTAACAAATAATCAAGAAATCCCCTAGGGCAACAGTATCATATTAGCTCACAGCTAGAAATGTCATTAAGACCTTGTTCAAGTTTTTCATAACTTTATAAAATGTTGAGTAGCAAAATATCTTTTGAAACGTTAAATTGAGATAAAAATATGCACAGTGTTATCAAGACAGTGATACTAACCTCTGAAGGATTCAAATAATCGGCACGAAGCCCAAGCATGATAATTAGTCCAATTCATGATAATTAATGTCTTTATTTAGGATGTCAATTCACTTTGAAGCAATTAGGTATTATTATTCATTAAGCGGGATGGACCAAGTCACAATCCCCAATGGTGTTCTACCCTACGCCCATTATCCGGCGTGCAAGTCACCTTAATACAGCACTAAGATGTGCAAGTCCGGGGTTTACTAAGCCTCAGGACATCATTTACAAGTATTACCCACCTCGATCCGACGAAAACTCAAGCTCCACGACGCCTTAGCTCCTTGAACCAGCATCCATGCATGTCAAAACTAGCCAAATTCAGTACAAATATATCAAAATAGGCTAACGGATCTACACCCAATCGAACACAATCAAATTACATGAAAAAACCCCAAAGTTGTCAAAACCCGACTTTTGGTATGCTTCTCGAAAAAATTACAAAAGTTATATATTCGAATTCCTTATCTCAACACGAGTCCATACATATAAAGTTTATCAAAATCAGACACCGTTTGCTCATTCAAATCAACGTTTTACCATAACCCAAGCTTAGGGAAAAATTCCCCCATTAATTCTCACATTTTCAGTGAAATAATTGAAGATTCTAAGGAAAAATCACTTATTTAGACCATAAAACTTACCTCCGATGATTACCCAGTGAAATCCCCTTCAATTCCCGTCAATATGCTCTCTAAGAACTCAAAAACGGAGGTTATGGGTATATGGTTCGCGAATACACTGTTCTGATATTTTAATATACTGACAGTCAGTTTACTCTATGCGATCGCAGCCATTGGCTCACGATCGCAATGCACAAAACTTCCAGGCTCCAAAAATGCTATATGCGATCGCGGCCCTTGGCATGCGATGGCGATGCACAAAATCTGATCGGCCAATTTTCCTTCTATGTGATCGCGACACACCCTCCGCGATCGCACAGCTTCCAACTTCGACCATACGCGATCGCATGAGACTACCCGCGATCGCATTGCTTACCAACATTGCCTTACGCGATCGCAGACTCATCCTTGCGATCGCAAAGCTCAACATCTTCCTCTTACGCGATCACATAAACAGCTTTTCGATCGAGAAGAACAAAAATTCTCTGCATTTATTGCAGTAGAAACAGCAGTGTCGTTGGCACAAAATGGTCCGTTTGGACCCCCGGATTCATCCTGAGGCCCTTGTGACCCCAACGAAAACCACCATCCCACTCCAAAACACGATACAAACTTGTTCTAATCATAAAAACACGCCCTTCAACACGGAAATAATCGAATTAAAGCGGATTCATGCCTAAGTTTCATCCAGAACTTTTGAAACCATCATTCAATCAAAAACCCGACCAAACGACGTCCGAATGACCTAAAAATTTGCAGACATATCCAAATTCACCTAACGGAGCTAGTGCATCTGTCGGAATTCCATTCCGACTCCCGAATCAAAATCTCACCTACCGTTCGGATTTCCCCAAAATCCAACCTTAGCCAATTCAAGCCTAAAACTACACCGGACTTCCAAATTCAATTATGATCGCTCTCCTAAGCCACGAATGACCTTCTGGAGCTGACCGAATCATCAAAATTCGATTTCGAGCCCTCTAACAACATAGTCAACTCCAGGTTGACTTTTCATAAACAGGCTTCACTCAAAAAAGCTATATGCCTCATTTTCCACAAGAATCAATCCCAATTCACTCAATAGACTCTAACACACGTATAGAAACATGAAACAACATAATTACAGGGTAATGGGGTGGTAACTCTCGTGACAACGGGCTGGGTCATCACATCCCCCCTGTATATTTACTTTGGGACTACGGAACGGTATTCCAGGAGATCCCCATGCACATTTACATTGAAGCTATGGGACACCACCCGGTAGATTCTCCCTGTACTGAGTATTTATATTTGGGACTACGGATCGGTATTTTGGGAGATCCATCACTGGTGACGTCCAAATCGACTACTAAAAAGCAATAGATACGGTCGCAGCAATATAATTTACCCAACTATGAGTCGGGGTCGAATCCCACAGAGAACAATGTGTAGGCGATTAGGTATGTAAGAAAATTATCGCTCGTTATGCAATGCCAAACACTAAGAATAATGGTTGAAAGAGTATTTATACCTAAATGCAAAAATGTAAACTAACCTAGAAAGCAAGTAATATGATCAATAGCTACAGGTATGGTTGCTTCGGGAATTACACTGAAGTGGTCATGGACTTGCTACTAATCATGCTTCTTTTCATACTTATAATTGATTTATTGAACTATTCGGGTTGTTGATTATAAGGTTAATAATATACATAAGAATCTTTCGAGTTCTTATGAATCTATCCAAGTTAATTCAATACTTATATGTCTATGGTATTAATATTAACAAGAATGCATTTACAACTCTTATTCTTCAACCAAACAAGGCAACTAAGTATGTGTCTATCTTAATTGCAAATCATTCACCCGATGCCCGGGATTCAAATCTTGTTCTATTTGATTTTATATGCAACCAAGAATTTCCTTTGTCAAGTTTAATTCAAAGTTCGTAAATAATATTTCACTGTTGGCCGAGCAGTAAAATAATTAAGTAACAATAAATTCAATATATTCAATCAAAGCTTCCAATAACAAGATCATCTATTTAATATATAAGCACACAAAGTATTTAATCCACACTTTAAACATAAATATTCCCATAAACAAGATTCAAGTGTTGAAAATAAATACTACACACTTAAATATTCAATACAAAGCAAGGAGATGAAGAAACAAACATAAATGGGTAAGAAAATCTTAACCACAAGCTTCAATCTTCAAGACCCAAGTGTGTGTTCAAAACCCTAGCTTCCAAAAATATTCTCTCTAGTTCTAAGAACTTGCCAAAGATTGTTTACAAATGAGCTGAATTGGGTATTAATGGATTTGGGGTCGAAAATGTAAAATTACAGAACTGCCCAGTCTTCACGCCTGATTTCTTCATCGCGTTCGCATGTCCAGCTTCGCGTTCGCGATGACTAACTATTTTTTATCAACGCGTTCGCGTGGATACCTTCGCGTTCGCGAAGGTTCCTTTCGTCCAACATCATGTTCGTGTCTGCCCTATTGCGTTCGCGTAGCTTTGGCTACTGACCCATCGCGTTCGCGACTTCTCTATCGCGTTCGCGAAGAGTGTTTCACTTGGCAGATTATTTTGTCCATTTTAGCTCATTTTTGTCTTGTTTTCACTTGGTTTCTTCACCATTACTTCTAAATCATATACCACCAAAAAATAAAAGTAAATGACATTAAATACACAATTTTATCACTTAAACATAGCAAAAGTATAAATTTAAAGACAAGTAAGTTAGTAAAATACTAACTTATCAAACCCCAAAACTTATACTATTTCTTGTCCTCAAGCAATGGAAACGATAAAATCTCCTCCCAAGTAGTTAACTCGACAATCTATCCATATCATGCCAAACCAAAAAGAAAGTCTACTTTAAGCACAAATACATGACTTCGATTGGTACCAACAATTACTCCAAAAAATATGAATTATTGAGCACTTCACATAAACTTCATTATACTTCAAGTGCACAAACACTAATACAAATCAAAGTAGCAACCATGTCATGACACTAAAGCTTCAAAATTTGCCTCTATATCACAATTAACTTTCTTTTGTTATTCTTATCAATTGAAAATGACATTAGATTCACAAATAAATTCTCATGTGCCCTTACCTTCAAGAGAGGATCCCACACTCATAAATGTCACGACCCCAATCCCGGTCGTGATGGCGCCCAACACAACTGCTAGGCAAGCCCGACCATTTACACTATCATCCCGAGCATGAAGCTCAAATCAATTACCTGAACATTTATGTCAACAATAAAGCATAACTCTATAACCACCCCGGAGATCTAGGGTCACGAGTCTGGAGCCTCTAAACAAGATCGGATAACAACATCTAGACCAAATACTAAAGTCTCAATAATTTATATACAAAGGAAAAATAGAATAAGAAGAGAAACCAGGTTCTGCGAACGCCAGCAGCTACCTCAGCAACTCAGATAGATACTGATAAAAGCTGGAGTGCTCGTCTATCCCTCATGTGTACCTGAATCTGCACACAAAGGTGCAGGGAGTAGGGGTGAGTACTAAGTACTCAGTGAGTAATAAATATATGAAAGCAGCTGAAAGTAGAAAATCCACAGAATACCACAATATGAAGCTAAACTACAATCCGAATCTCCTACTAACTAGCATCAACAGTACAATACAGCTACCACAGAATAATTCAACAAATAAAGATGAAATGCAATGCACATAACCGCTACGGCGTGTAGCCCGATCCATTTAACGTCGACGGCGCTCACTAGGGGTGTGTACAGACTCCGAAGGGGCTCCTACAGCCCAAGCGCAATACTGCTGCGGCGTGCAGCCCGATCCTCATATCAACCGCTGCGGCGTGCAGCCCGATCCTCATATAAACCGCTGCGGCGTGCAACCCGATCCATCCTTAGTCCACATAAATCAGATAAGTCACAAAAACAGTTCATTTTTCTTAATTCCAGTTCCCAATTCATAATTTATGAAATGTACTTTAACTTTTATTTAATTTGCAAAAACCGGTGACTTAACATTTCAATAGTGTGATTTCAAATTCCAGGATTGAGATCAATGATTAAGCAAGTATAGCTATCACATAAATACTATCCCCTAGGGATACTACAGGTCGGCACAAGGCCCCAAACAAGGCTTACAGCCCATAAAATGTCAAACACATCGTATTTCGATCACTAATAGCATATTTTCCATATCCGGGATGAACCAAGTCTCAATCCCCAGTCACAATCAGTCCCGCACCTGCCACGGGGTGCGAGCCACGCCCTACTAGCGTCACAATGTGCTAAGCCGGGGTTTCGAACCCTCAAGCTACCATATACACAAACTACTCACCTCTAGCCGGCCGTAGACTCGTCCGCGATACCTTTTCCCTTCAAATTTGCCGCCTCATGCGTAGAATCTAGTCAAACACAACAATTATATCAAATAGGGTCAAAGAAACATAACCCAATTCAATTTATACGAAATACGCAATAATACACCAAGTTGGAAAAACCCGGACCCCGGGCCCGCTTCTTGAAAAATTCCGAAATTCATACCAACAGATTTCTCGTCTCGCCACGAGTCTGTGCATATAAAATTTATTGAAATCGGAGTTCGAATGGCCTTTCAAAACCCAAAAATTCGTTTTCATGATTTAGGCCATAGTTCTTCATAAATTCTACCAATTCAGGAATTTTGGTGTTTATTCTAGCATAAAATCATGTTTTTGAGTCAAGAAACTTACCTCCAGCGATTACCCATTGATTTCTCTCTTAAAAATCACCTCAGAAGCTTCTTCCCGTTCCAAAATTGGAAGAAAACTCGACCTGCTCGTTCTAGGTATACTGTTCACGCGTTTAACTGCTCCCAATGGATTCCTTGTGAAAGTTTAATGAATTTAGGCTTTTGAATCACTCAATTTGACCTTATAATGAAGGAGATATGTAGGTTTTAAGATTTGCAAATAGTGCAGGTTTTTAATACGCCGTCAGGGGCAGTTTCGTCATTAACCTGAAAATCTGGGCAACCTTAGTAAAATAGCCATAAAATCCTCATACGATGTCCAAATTCGATGATTCTTTTTGCTACGGGTCCGTAATTACGATACAGATCTAATTCTTCATTCAAAACAGTAATCGGAGCTCATGTGTTCAATATAATATCATTTATGCTTGAAAAAACGATGTCGAAGCATAAGAAAAACGAGCATAACGCAATCCAAACCTATCTGAAATTCATCCGAGCTCCTCGGGACAGTATACGAACATACTAATATGCCACATATGATCATGTAAACTTAGTTTCACTCTCAAAACACCAAAACTAATATCAAAACACCAAATTTACATCGAATTCAAGCCTAAGTTCTTCCAAAACTTCCGAAACTTGCATTTGATCTAAAACTCGACCTAAACACCTCCGAATGATCTAAAATTTTGCACGCATATCCCAAATCACCTAACGGAGCTACTGCAACTATCGGAATTCCATTCCGACTCCCGGATCAAAATCTCACTTACCGTTCGGATTTCATCAAAATTCGACCTTAGCCAATTCAAGCCTAAAACTTCACCGGACCTCCGAATTCGATTCCGATTGCTCTCCTAAGCCATAAATGATCCTCCAAAACTAGTCGAATCATCAAAATTCAATTCCGAGCTGTCTAACTCATCGGTCAACATTTGGTTGACTTTTCCAAACTATCCTTTTTCTTAAAGAGGTTTATGACCTCATTTCTATCTAGATTCCTTCCGATTTACTTCTAACTTTTCGAACACATATAAATAAGTATATTGAAGTGTTAAATGAAGAAAATGGGGCGATAACTCCCGTAACGACGTGTCGGGTTGTTACATTCTCCCCAACTTAAACAAACGCTCGTCCTCGAGCGTACCCAAAGTTGTACTAGAAGCAACCCAATAGCTGAATGACCTTGCCAAGCATATATTCGGGGTGGTACCACGTCACCATATCTATCATAAGTCCGATAGCACAATATAGTTGAACTTCCGCAGTCCATCTGAACCATAAACCACATTGCACTTTCTGAAATCATATACCAAATCTGACTCCCACATCTATACTCAGAATACACTGAACCAACTATAATAGCCCATACTCGCCACTCCGGGTGAGATCTTATGGTGTACCAAACAAACCAATCACTTGAGACGATGCCCTCTAATCACCACAATTTCTCACGATAACCAAATATTACTGAAAAACCCTTTTTCCATTAGCTAAAGTCTTATTCCAACACCTTCATATTACCCACGGCTACCAAACACGCGATATATCGAATCCATATCTCAGGTCATCCATTCACGAATCCATTTCCCTTTTAACTGATACCACAATAGATTTCGGAGACAAACCTCGATGTTACCTTTCTAATCAGCTTAAACCACAAATGCCCGCACTCACTAAAGGCTCCAACGATCATTTCGATTATAACACACCGCATTGGTGATACGACACCTCAACACCGGCCTAAGCCACGACGAGCATAACACATGCTCAAATAGAAAACGACTGAACATATTCAACTCATGACAACTACTCAAACACAAGAGCTATAATTCAATTCATCCATACCATCATAACATAGGACTAAGATCCCGTCTCATATTACAGAAATAGAGTACCTGAATTCTCCTCGAAAGGTCATAACATCATATGGCCTTGCCACAACTTATGATTCCATTCAAACACTATTACTCATGAAGCACCTCAAGTCATCTCATAGTGCTGAAAACAGACGGCCACGCACCGATCTAGGTCTGAACTCTAACAATCAATCTCACCCACAGTGAAATAATTAATATACGCCATCGAATCTTGTATGGACATAACCGATGCGCCATTCGCCGAGCGATATCTAACACTGACTTTCCTTAAAGACTAGGAAGTATAGTACGCAAGGTAACCTATAGAAAAAAAACTATGATCCATATTACACGGTTGCGGCGTGCAACTTGCTCAAAATGACATACCCGTGGTGGCGTGCCACCCGATCCAGATACCATACCTGTGGCGGCGTGCCACCCGATCCAAATAACCCGTGGCGGCGTGCCACCCGATCCACGCAAAACTCTCACAAAAAAAAATGCACACCGAGTCAGATTTCTCATTACAACAAACATATATAGCCTCAAGCTCGGCCACAAGAAATGCATCCGACAAAGTTCCCCATTACCGGAACTTAATTAATGGTAGAGACCTCTGCACTGATATCCGCCGCGAAGACCCAACTGACAAAGCAATACCTACCAGCCGTCCGCTGGTCCTGGATACAACTACCTTGCTGGAGCATACTCTGCTGCACTCTGCTACGCAATTTGTGCCATTTTCGACATAGTCCATATCACATTAGTCTAGACGACCTGATTTATGTCAACCAGTCTGAAATCAAGTATCATTACCCCAAATTCATCATATCAAACTAAGAGAGAGCCATTAGGGCTTCCAATTTCCATTAATCGCCAAACGATGCCGATACACTCGATATACAACCACTGCATAGACGGATTACGAGAAATTCTAGTCTCCATTACCTATATAACACATGAATCACATTGCCTGATCCCACACTCCACTGTACGAATACATAACACACATCAAGCATTCATTCATACCACGAAAGTCATTCATAAAATTCCCTATGCCATCATCAACTCAATCATCACATTCGATCCAACAAGAGAATACCACCATACCACTAGGTATTATCAGTTTACATTACCTTGTCCTTTTTGACCACATATCCTGCCAACCACTAGAATAGCAGTACCATTGATCGATTCTTAAATCACCTGCAGCTACCCGTATTACCCAATAATTTTTAATGACTTCCCATATACTATGAACTGATCTCAAAACCTTGAACATGCCATTATCAA
The DNA here is from genome assembly GCA_032618575.1 of Nicotiana noctiflora. Classification (NCBI taxonomy): domain Eukaryota; kingdom Viridiplantae; phylum Streptophyta; class Magnoliopsida; order Solanales; family Solanaceae; genus Nicotiana; species Nicotiana noctiflora. Next base: position 36,909 of record JASVEL010005429.1, on the reverse strand, counting down.
CTTCCCATAACACATCGCATATACCATACCACACTAAGATAACATGGAAAATTTCCATCCCTCTCCTACGCCGCATACATCGACGCACTCAACTAGTCAACGACCTTCATGATCCCATATAGAAGAAAAGTCATTACACATTCCATGTTTCGCATACCGACCGAAATATACTCCCTTTCAAACCACGATAGAACACATCACAAACTCTTTCTCCTAATTTATTGCACAAGATGAACTGCCAGGACTGAGTCCCTTTTACCCAAACCCAGCTAAGCAAACTGCCAGCACGCAAGAGCTTTGTTGCACAATACCTGCAAGACTCATTACTTCGAACACATGCCAGGAATTAATCTTATCCTTATTACACTGTTTCGGTTCATTATCAAGCTGTCCCATTTAACCAATTTCCTTTCTAATTCATCTTTAATTTAATATTAGCCTTTACTGTAGCACCACAATACCTCAACTCAGGTTACCACACGAGACTCATACATAAGACTACACGGTCTCAGGCTCACAGGCCGCTGAATACTCACTCAATATTTCCCAGAAGTACCACATTCTACAATGCTTTATTTTGAAGAACTTCCTGCGATTTGGAATTCGTTATCATTACCTCCTAATACGGATACATAGAATCCCATCATCCACATAACATAACACAAGTCTTGATTTCTTCTAACGAAACCACCGTCTTTAGCCATATACACAATCTTATTACACCTGACTGTTACAAGCAAAATCTTAAACACCGCAAAACCATTCTCGAGCGTCATTCACCCTTATTCAATTATAATCCAACTATCTTATTGAATAGAACCACTTGTGCCTTGTTAGAACTCTGACACCGCAGAACATGATTTCATATAGATGCAATTAGCTATCTTTCTTTTCTATACATCAAACATTCTTTACCAACAGCAGTTCAAGTCATCCTAGTATTTCTTCACATCTACGAAGCACCATAACCTTTATACGAATTTTCCCAACGGACTAGAGACAGAACCAACATAGCACACAACAGTGCAATCAGTTAATCAATAACAACCTCCCCAACTTGGCTCGGAGCCATACATCAAAGCACTTTTAGCCACTTATATCATTATTACTCAAATGATGCCACAAGGTTATAGTGAGATTAAACTCAAGTCATTTACAAGCCTTGACAGAGACTCGAATCATCAGAGACCTTAACTCTTCTGCAATTCTTGCATTTATACACACACCATAGTTAAGCCTACTCTCTTTAGGTGACAGAAATCTTTTCTAAGTCCCAAATTTTTCAAAAATTTCGGCAGAGTTCCCTTTGTAAATTGGCCTATCCACCTGCCAGAGAATCACCAAACCATTCTAACAATACATCCACAACTCAACAAGACACCACAATGCATTTCAACAATATTAAATCTCAGTACTATAGGAATCATATTATCACAATTAATACCTGAACATGCGTTGCACCCGCTCGAATCATAACATATATCAAATACCCTTCAATTGCACATCAGAATCGACCCACCTACCTTGCCTCAATCTAGTATTTCAGTAAAACACCTTCCACCATGATACACATAGCATAATCACTTTAGTCTTCCTGCGTCTAAACTCGTTCTACTACATGTAAGGCACTTTACCTTCCAACTAAGAGATATGATAAATATTCACCACGCCCGTAGCTCGGGGCTACACAACAGATTACAATAAGGATCTAACACCTGACAGCTCGAACACTACTAAGCTTCCATTTCCACAGTTAGGAACAATACCGATCACACGAAATTTCATAATACCATATTGCAAAATCAGCACTTTGGCGCTCATGTCATAGACAAAGATCTGGCCTCAAGTCCTTCCGACTGGCCCACTATGAACTCGTAGAGTTTATATCTCGCCCCTCGATCAGGGAATCACAAACCCTCAAGGCAATTATATTACCGAGCGCTCGAAGCGTACACAGACGTGTGGAAAGAATTCCAAAAATTATATCTCAAGCTTAATCAAGTACGCACGATAAGAATTCCAAGAAATGTGAAGTGTTTCTTAAAGGTTTGCAGCTTCTCGAGGATAAGTACAGGCGTCCCCGTACCGATCCACAAGACTCTACCAACCGGCTCAAGACTCATCAGTTAATGATCGAAGATGCAAAATCCAATCTTTGTGTCACGACCCCAATCCCGGTCATGATGGCGCCCAACACAACTGCTAGGCAAGCCCGACCATTTACATTCTCATCCCGAGCATGAAGCTCAAATCAATTACCCGAACATTTATGTCAACAATAAAGCATAATTGTATAACAACCCCAAAGATCTAGGGTCACGAGTCTGGAGCCTCTAAACAAGATCGGATAACAACATCTAGACCAAATACTAAAGTCTCAATAATTTATATACAAAGGAAAAATAGAATAAGAAGAGAAGCCAGGTTCTGCGAACGCCAGCAGCTACCTCAGCAACTCGGATAGATACTGATAAAAGCTGGAGTGCTCGTCTATCCCTCATGTGTACCTGAATCTGCACACAAAGGTGCAGGGAGTAGGGGTGAGTACTAAGTACTCAGTGAGTAATAAATATATGAAAGCAGCTGAAAGTAGAAAATCCACAGAATACCACAATATGAAGCTAAACTACAATCCGAATCTCCTACTAACTAGCATCAACAGTACAATACAGCTACCACAGAATAATTCAACAAATAAAGATGAAATGCAATGCACATAACCGCTACGGCGTGTAGCCCGATCCATTTAACGTCGACGGCGCTCACTAGGGGTGTGTACAGACTCCGGAGGGGCTCCTACAGCCCAAGCGCAATACTGCTGCGGCGTGCGGCCCGATCCTCATATCAACCGCTGCGGCGTGCAGCTCGATACATCCTCAGTCCACCGCTGCGGGGTACAGCCCGATCCATCCTCAGTCCACATAAATCAGATAAGTCACAAAACAGTTCATTTTTCTTAATTCCAGTTCCCAGTTCATAATTTATGAAAAGTACTTTAACTTTTATTTAATTTGCAAAAACCGGTGACTTAACATTTCAATAGTGTGATTTCAAATTCCAGGACTGAGATCAATGATTAAGCAAGTATAGCTATCACATAAATACTATCCCCTAGGGATACTACAGGTCGGCACAAGGCCCCAAACAAGGCTTACAGCCCATAAAATGTCAAACACATCGTATTTCGATCACTAATAGCATATTTTCCATATCCGGGATGAACCAAGTCTCAATCCCCAGTCACAATCAGTCCCGCACCTGCCACGGGGTGCGAGCCACGCCCTACTAGCGTCACAATGTGCTAAGCCGGGGTTTCGAACCCTCGGGCTACCATATACACAAACTACTCACCTCTAGCCGGCCGTAGACTCGTCCGCGATACCTTTTCCCTTCAAATTTGCCGCCTCATGCGTAGAATCTAGTCAAACACAACAATTATATCAAATAGGGTCAAAGAAACGTAACCCAATTCAATTTATACGAAATACGCAATAATACACCAAGTTGGAAAAACCCGGACCCCGGGCCCGCTTCTTGAAAAATTCCGAAATTCATACCAACAGATTTCTCGTCTCGCCACGAGTCTGTGCATATAAAATTTATTGAAATCGGAGTTCGAATGGCCTTTCAAAACCCAAAAATTCGTTTTCATGATTTAGGCCATAGTTCTTCACAAATTCTACCAATTTCAGGAATTTTGGTGTTTATTCTAGCATAAAATCATGTTTTTGAGTCAAGTTTTTAATACGCCGTCAGGGGCAGTTTCGTCATTAACCTGAAAATCTGGGCAACCTTAGTAAAATAGCCATAAAATCCTCATACGATGTCCAAATTCGATGATTCTTTTTGCTACGGGTCCGTAATTACGATACAGATCTAATTCTTCATTCAAAACAGTAATCGGAGCTCATGTGTTCAATATAATATCATTTATGCTTGAAAAAAACGATGTCGAAGCATAAGAAAAACGAGCATAACGCAATCCAAACATATCTGAAATTCATCCGAGCTCCTCGGGACAGTATACGAACATACTAATATGCCACATATGATCATGTAAACTTAGTTTCACTCTCAAAACACCAAAACTAATATCAAAACACCAAATTTACATCGAATTCAAGCCTAAGTTCTTCCAAAACTTCCGAAACTTGCATTTGATCTAAAACTCGACCTAAACACCTCCGAATGATCTAAAATTTTGCACGCATATCCCAAATCACCTAACGGAGCTACTGCAACTATCAGAATTCCATTCCGACTCCCGGATCAAAATCTCACTTACCGTTCGGATTTCATCAAAATTCGACCTTAGCCAATTCAAGCCTAAAACTTCACCGGACCTCCGAATTCGATTCCGATTGCTCTCCTAAGCCATAAATGATCCTCCAAAACTAGTCGAATCATCAAAATTCAATTCCGAGCTGTCTAACTCATCGGTAAACATTTGGTTGACTTTTCCAAACTATCCTTTTTCTTAAAGAGGTTTATGACCTCATTTCTATCTAGATTCCTTCCGATTTACTTCTAACTTTTCGAACACATATAAATAAGTATATTGAAGTGTTAAATGAAGAAAATGGGGCGATAACTCCCGTAACGACGTGTCGGGTTGTTACAATAAATCTCAATTTAAATCAAAATTGGGATATCAAATGGAAAGAATTAACTCACTCTCAAAAAGATGTTCAAATGCATACAAGTAGAACCATAGGCTTGCCCTTTATGTATTCCTCCACTAATGTAGACAACTTAGTTCAAAATTAGTTAGGACATAAAAGGTTTTAGTTTAGGCATTTGGTTAAGGTAAGGAACAATTTAAAGTGACTCGAAACTTTCCCAAGAACAACATGATTAACAATTAAAGTTCACTTCCTTTAAAGATATTTTCCACCATTTTTTTCACTTTTCAAACCACACCTAGTCCTTTATTTACAACTTTTATCAACATATATATATATATATATGATTCACGTCCAAGCAACGGTCGTAGTCAATATAACCTGGTCTAATAAGTCCAGAATCGATCACACAGGGAATTAACCTACCAATTACAACTTTCACAACCCAAGAACACTTCCGAATTAGGTTCCAAAATTTCGAATATATGTTTGTATGATTTTCGAACAACTACCTTTGCAAGAATTAAAAATACTTAAGAGAAAGAATTGAATGTTGAGTAAAATAATATGGAGAAAGACTAAGGTATTGATTTCCCCAATTAATGGAATCCCTTCTATTTATGCTCATACAAATTTTCAATATATTCTATCAATCATGAACGATATTTGTATCGTAACCCTCTCCCGAGCAATTACAATAATTTACTATTGCACTCTCCCGAGCTACCCTAGCCAGCTTTAATTTGAATAGTTCACTTAAGATTGCACCCAAGACTTCGTTATTCCTAATCCCGTCTTTACACCTAAAGTTATAGATTATTCCAATAATCTAGGTGTGGTGTTATTCAACAATATACCTAAATATGCACTCTTTTCCAAGTTATGCACACTAAATAGGCATAGCTAATTGGGGATCCTACCAATTAACTACAACAAGAACGAAGTTGAACAAATAGAAATCTAGCTAACAATTTGTAATCACATAAACAAGAAGTTCATCACCCAATAGGTTCCATCAAAACCTTAGAAAAGGATTTAGCTACTCATGCTCAGAGAAACAAGAATAATAATTGAATTCATAAATAAATAATTGACATAAAATAAAGGAATAGGTTGAGAAAGTTCTCTATTACTAATAATCTTGCAAAAGTAGTCAAAAATACAATGCTTGCCTCTTTTGGGCGGACTAGAGGTTTATATAGAGGGTTTAGGGCTTAAAAATTGAGTTTGTACAAAATTAGGACTAAAATATGCGGCGCCTTCCGTGGTCACGGACGAACCGCGAACAGAACAGTTCTCTGAATCTTCAAAAATCTTCTGCAGGCCTGTTTTTCCGCGGTTCATTCGCGGTCGCGCTGAAACCGCGGTTTTTCACCCTGTTCCATTTTGGAAAAACTCAAAACATCAAAGTTGTATCCCTTTGAATTAGCTTTCCAACCATATATTATGGAGTTCTGAGCGTAAAGTTATGTCTAATTTACTAGACAGTGCGCAATATGCCTCATCGATTCTTTGCTTGTACTACACTATCAAATTTGACCCCCGAACTCGATCCCGGCTTAATTCCTTGAGATTTTACTTAGACTTCAAAGTTCCAAATCACTTAAATTCATTCCATAACATCTATATAGCTCGGAATCACACCTTCCCGGCTATTTTCACCATAAGTTCTTGACTTGTACCATACTTTGGCCTTTTTCACAATCTTTTGACTCCAAAACTTTCTCTTTTAGTCTTCGTTAGCTCATGTGTACCTATAACACACTAAGAACACTAATAAAAGCATTTTGTCATCATAAACAATATCAAAACAACAATAAGGCGTGATTATTTAGGGCATAAATATAGTTAAATTCACCTATTATCAATACCCCACACTTAAACCTTTACTCGTCCTCGAGCAACCTTAATCACACTTTAGGACAATTTTATTAATGTCTCCCCCAAAATATATCACAAAGCTATCTTTCATGATTAACTTAAGACATGCACAATCCTTACCTAACCGTAAACTCACATGCCAGCACATTATTGCTTACTCTAGTTATTTTCACAGACTTGCAAATTTACCATTTTCCTCTTGAGTTACATGCCCTCACACAATTTATTGATAGAAGTTCCCACACATAAACAATTTAGAACATGGAACTTATAGATATAGGAAAAATTCACTCACTCTCAACAAAGAACATTCATATGCATACAGACACACCATAGGCTTGCCCCTAGTGTAATACTCCACTAATCGAGTTATTCGATCATAGATCAAGAGGTCTTTAAGGGTTTTAATGTTGGCTAAGGGACGGGTAGGATACTTTTGGGTATAGTGGCTAACCTCCCTAAGCACTTTTCTTCTCTTTTTCACAACTTCCCTTTTCGTTTTCTTCTTTATGTCTCCCCTAAACATTCCTTCTCCTTTATTTACTTTTAATCCCCACTTTTCTTTTGTTGGTGTAACTGGCCTTTCTAATTTTCATATATACATTGATATAGCTCATTTTCTCATTTTTTTTTATCATTGCTTTGCAACGCATTTACATTATTTTTGCCAGTTCACCATTTTCTACCATTCATTCTTGATTTTCTCTTTTTCAATTTCCCTTCACCCCACACTTAGACTTTTGCATATTCATTATAACACAAGTGCTTCTAGGAGTTAAAGTAGAACAATATAAGATTTTGATTTTTCATGAACATTCAAGGGTTATCAAAGAATAGGCTTTAAGCTCAAAGGTGTTAACTAGGATATTATGTACGGGTGAATTCATGTTTTACTGATTTATGGGGTTACACAAAGGAATGCCTCTATCATCTCTACAACCAAAAAACTTCTATTTCGCTTTGCAAACACACAAGGCAAGTTCTAGGTATCAGGTAAAGCATATAATGTAAGTAAAACCTCACACACACATAGCATGCAACTCATTTAGAATCTGGTTCATCTACAAAGTCCTATCAATGTTCAAGCAAGTTGTATTGTGCAGTTTAAGGCATATCCTAGAATATACAGTCAAGCTTAGATAATATATTCTCATGTTCAATTAAGTTTTGCTAATGTGCATACTTGGGGTTACATGTTAACCTTTGCCCTCTAATTCCTAAAAAAATAAAAAATCTACCTAACTCGGTTCAATAAAAACCCTTGGAAAAGAACCGTGGTCAAAAGAAAAACCAAGTGGGAGGTGATACACTACCTAGAAAAAGAAAATAAAAGAAAGAAAATTTCCTACATAGACTACTTCCCTCAAGAGTACTTGTCCTAAATAGTCCGTCATCAGGAAGAGTCCTCTACTCATATTTTTGTATTTTTTCAAATTTTCTGATTTTATTGTGTTTTTATTCCGACTTAGACCCTTAAGAAACCCGTCGCCAAGTGTCCATCTTTGGGCAAAGCCAGCTAATATAATTTATAGCAAAATCTACTATATACAATATACAATACAAGATAAGTCTCCCACCCCACACTTAAAATCATGCCATGTCCTTATGACATAATAATACATGTATAGCACAGAAGGGTGAGAAAACTTACCTGGGATCTACCCCGTGTCTAGCCACTTTATCACTTTCTTTTTCACCCTATCCTTCATATTCAGGTTCAGCCTTCTTTTGCGTTTCTTTGAAGGTTTGTGCCCCTCTTTCCAAAGAATATTGTGCATGCAGTATGTAAGGCTGATCCCCTTTATGTCTGCCATGGTCCAACCATTGGCAGCTTTACATTCCTTGAGTACCTGTTATAGCTTTTGAGCCTGCACATCTAGCAAACTAGATGAAGTAATAATAGGTAAAGTGGAGTTAGGGCCTTGAAATTCATACCTGAGATGAGCTGGTAGTGGCTTAAGCTCCAGCTTTGGTGGCTCTTCTATGGATGGTTTTGCTGGAGAGGTCCCTCTCTTCTCTAAATGTAGAGGTTCAAACTCCAACTCTCTATCCCAAAACCCCTTACCTTCAAGAGATAGCACCCACTCTGCCAGGCTTTCACCATTTACCTCTTCTAAGTTCATCAGGCATGCCTGAAGTGGATCTTTCGTAGTCAATTTTACATCATCTGTCTCCACTATCACATCTACCACATTAATGAGAGAGCAATTCGTGAACTCGCTAGGGCGCCTCATGGATTTTTGCACATTGAATATGACTCCTCATCATTCAACATCATCTTGAGTTCCCCATTCTCACAATCAATCAAAGCTCTCCCGGTGGCTAGGAATGGTCTTCCTAAGATTATAGGAATTTCCTCGTCCACCTTGCAGTCAAGAATCACAAAATCGGCGGGAAACACGAACTTTCCCACCTGGATAAGCACATCATCTAATATACCAAATGGATGCTTAACTGTCGTGTCAGCAAGATGTAATAACATGGAGGTAGGCCTGGCTCTCCCAATGCCTAGCCTCTTATAAATCACCAAGGGCATGAGATTAATGCTCACCCCCAAATCACACAATGCCTTTGCAAAGGCATAATTTCCTATAGTGCATGGAATGGTAAAGCTACCTGGATTAGATTGCTTCTCAGCAATGGGTCTAGAGACCACTGCACTACAAGTCTGAGTAAGGGTCACGGTGGCCAAGTCTTGGAAATCAAATTTCCGCGACATCAAGTCTTTCATCATCTTAGCATACCTAGGCATTTCTTTCAAAGCTTCAATTAAAGGAATGTTTACCTGGATTTGCTTGAGCATATCAAAGAACCTTGTGTATTGCTCTTCTTTCTGGTGCTTGTCCAACCTTTGGGGGAATGGTGCTGGAGGCCTCTTCTTCCCAATAACTTGGGACTTTTCTTTCTCTATCACTTTCTCCTCAACCTCTACCTGTTTAGCTACTTTCTCCATTCTCTGCTGCACATCTTTGTTTTCAGCTATTGGCTGGACTATAACTTCTGTCAACTCGGTGGACTCCTCTAGTTCAATGGGTACTGGAGTGAGTGTCTCAGCCTGCAAATTGCTTCTCTCTCACTCTCTCTCTCCTGCTCAGCATCAAGATCTCTACCAATTCTCAGATTAACTACCATCAGCTGCTTTGGGATTTGATCCTTTAGGTTTGTTGGTGTATCTGCAGGCAATGTCCCTTAAGGACGATTGTTGAGTAACATAGCAATTTGGCCCACCTGTACTTCGATATTCTTGATGGCTGCGTCATGTGCATCTATCCTTTCATTAGTTTTGGCATGTGACCCAATTACTTGCTGCATCATAGATTTCAACTCTACGAACCCATCATCATGTCTACCCATGCTGCTGATTGTTGAAATTTTGAGGTCTAGGATATGGAGCCATGTTGTTTGGTGGCCTCATACCTACTACATTATACTGTAGTTGAGGAGGCCTGTACTGCTATGGAGCCTGCTGACCCCAACTCTGCTTACCCTATTGCTGCCCTCCATAATTAGCCAAATAATTTATGTCTCCATGCTGGTGATGATGTTCTTGGTCTGCAGCCCATGGATTACCTATGCGTTGGCTAATGCAAGATGTGCATAAACCACCATTGGTAGTATCTACAATGTGAACCTGCTGCTTGACCCCAGATTATTCCACCTTCTTTGTCAGGATGCTCATTTGTGTCAATAAGGTTGCCATGTTCTCCTCCATAGTGCTTGATGGATTCAGAGGTACAGAGTGTACCACTGGTGTGATAGGAGCATTCCTGGTCGTCCACCCAGAATTTTGAGCCATCTTGTCTAGCAAATTTTGGCCCTCTCTCCAAGTTTTGCTCAGAAAAGCCCCACCTGCTGAAGCATCTACAATAATGTTCATACTATTTGAAAGCCCCATATAGAACCTTTGACCCAACATCTGCTAAGGAATCCCTTGGTGAAGACATTGGTTTCTGCTTGAAGCTCACATCTCATCAATTTGTTGAGTTGTCTTGTTAGGTGGATGAAACTTGTTGTGGAATTGCTTGACTAACGCATCCCAAGTTGCAATAGAGTTTATGGGGAATGAGTTTAGCCATACCTGTGCTGCCCCTGTAACTAAGAACGGAAATAGCAATAGTCTGATGGCATCCGGAGTCACATTCGGTTGCCTTTGTGTCTTGCATATTAAGAGAAAGTTCTTCAGGTGCTGTTGTGGATCTTCAACCTGAGACCCAGAGAATAATCCCTTATTTTGAAACAAGTGTAGCATGTTGTTAGTAATCTGGAAAGACTCATCTTGAATCGCTGGCACAACAATGGCAGTTGCCAAATTATCCGATGTTGGTTGTGCCCAGTCATATAGTGCACCTTCATGCGCCTCCTGTGCATCTTGCATGTTTAACCCAGCTTGCTGGTTTGGGTCGTTCACGTCACCCATGTCGAAGTCTAGTTTGATTGGTTGCTGAGATTGCTGAATTTGTTTGATAGCCTTGTTACGTGCCCAGAAAGTTTGCTCCGGGTCTGAGAGTCCTTCAATTAGTTCTCCAGTCCTTGCATATTTTCTAGGCATGCATGTGAGTACCCAAATCAACAACCGTCAAAATAATCAGTGTAAAGTGTAGAAAGAATCTTGAAGTTCTGTCAATGGCAATTGATAATTCCGTTAATTCCCCGGCAACGGCGCCAAAATTGATTCACGTCCAAGCAACGGCCGTAGTCAATATAACCCGGTCTAATAAGTTCATAATCGATCCCACAAGGAATTAACCTACCAATTTCAACTTTCACAACCCAAGAACACTTCTGAATCAGGTTCCCGAAATTTCGAATATATGTTTGTATGATTTTCGAACAACTACCTTTGCAAGAATTAAAAAGACTTAAGAGAAAGAATTGAATGTTGAGTAAAATAATATGGAGAAAGACTAAGGTATTGATTTCCCCTATTAATGGAATCCCTTCTGTTTATGCTCATACAAATTATCAATATATTCTATCAATAATGAACGTTATTTGTATCGTAACCCTCTCCCGAACAATTACAATAATTTACTAGTGCACTCTCCCGAGCTACCCTAGCTAGCTTTAATTTGAATAGTTCACTTAAGATTGCACCCAAGACTTCGTTATTCCTAATCCCGTCTTTATGCCTAAAGTTATAGATTCATCCAATAACCTAGGTGTGGTATTGTTCAATAATATAGCTAAATATGCACTCTTTTCCAAGTTATGCACACTAAATAGGCACAGCTAATTGGGGATCCTACCAATTAACTACAACAAGAACAAAGTTGAACAAATAGAAATCTAGCTAACAATTTGTAATCACATAAACAAGAAGTTCATCGCCCAATAGGTTCCATCAAAACCTTAGAAAAGGATTTAGCTACTCATGCTCAAAGAAACAAGAATAATAATTGAATTCATAAATAAACAATTGATATAAAATAAAGGAATAGGTTGAGAGAGTTCTCTCTTACTAATAATCTTGCAAAATTAGTCAAAAATACAATGCTTGCCTCTTTTGGACGGACTAGAGGTTTATATAGAGGGTTTAGGGCTTAAAATTGAGTTTGTACAAAATTAGGACTAAAATATGCAACGCCTTCCGCGGTTCGTTCACGGTCGCAGACGAACCGCGAACAGAACAGTTCTCTGAATCTTCAAAAGTCTTCTGCAGGCCTGTTTTTCCGCGGTTAATCCGCGGTCGTTTTTCACCCTGTTCCGTTTGGAATTTGGAAAAACTCAAAATATCGATGTTGTATCCCTTTGAGTTAGCTTTCCAACCATATATTATGGAGTTCTGAGCAAAAAGTTATGTCCAATTTACTAGATAGTGCGCAATATGCCTCATCGATTCTTCGCTTGTACTATACTATTAAATTTGACCCCCAAACTCGATCTCGGCTTAATTCCTTGAGCTTTTACTCAGACTTAAAAGCTCCAAATCACTTAAATTCATTCAATAACATCTATATAGCTCGGAATCACACCTTCCCGGCTATTTTCAACATAAGTTCTTGACTTGTACCACACTTTGGCCTTTTTCACCATCTTTTGACTCCAAAACTTGCTCTTTTAGTCTTCATTAGCTCATGTGTACCTATAACACACTAAGAACACTAATAAAAGCATTTTTTCATCATAAACAATATCAAAACAACAATAAGGCGTGATTATTTAGGGCATAAATATAGTCAAATTCACCTATTATCAATATACATATATATAAATACATTCAACTCAATTTTTTTTTCACGAATTATTTTACGTACCTTTTACCTTCTCAAATCAATTCCATATCACAACTTTCCCAACTTTCACCCCCAAACTTAGGCTTTTAGCCTACATAAACACTTTCACGGTACTTTAGAGAAGTAGGGTGCCAAAAGATATAACATTTAAGAACAAATGATTTAAGCATGTAACATGGTTGTCAAAGAATAAGGTTAAAGGCTCAAAATTGGTTGACTAGGGAAAATATTTGAGGGTAGGAAATTTAAAATATACTAGCGATCCAAGGAAGGCCTAATATCATTTTTCAAACTAAGTTAGTCTATAATTTTGCCTCAAAACACATTCCGGACAAGTTCTAGACCACAAGTACTACAAAAGAACTTACAAATAAAACTCACCTCACATGGCACATGAAAACTCAAATGGAATACAAATCCACAATACAGTTAACACAAATGATTCAAGGAGGTTATATAGCATACAAAAAGCTATTTAGTGAATTAAAGAGCCAAAAATTGAATCTAAAAGATCATGACATTCTTACTTCAATTGTTTTCTTTTTCACCAACCAAAAATTCATATGCCAAGATTTAAAATATGTTGGTACCAAGCAAGCCACATTTTTATCAATGGGCACAAATCCCAACTCAAACCAATTATTTTCCTAAATTAACAAAAACTAAATCTAACTACAAGACTAATTCCCTATAATTTATTTCTACAATTACTCGGTTCAAGAAGAAAAACTGGCATCCTTGGAAAAAGAACCGTGGTATAAAGAAAACCAAGGATATCGCCACTAACACAAAGCATACTATATAAAAAAAATTTAAGAAGCTAATAAAAATTAATTCAAGAAGCTAAAGAAGAATTAAAATATATATGTATATTAATAAACATACTACTACAACACATCACAAGAAAATATACTAACCATAAAAAAAAAATCATAGTACCAATTTGTCATCCCTACAGTTATCCGCAATTATACAAGAAGGACGGTTATACAAGATGCCACCCCCCAAAACTAAAGATGTTGCAATGTCCCCAATGCAACAAAAAATGATAAAGTAAAATGGTGGAGAGTGCTCCCTGAATATTGCATCAGTCAGAACTGGATGTGGTGGGAAATTTAAGCTCCAAGTCTGCATGATCATCATCATCATCCGAGTCCTGTGAACCACAAAGTGTGCTCAACTTTTGCATCATCTTGGAAAGCAGCTTACTCTTCTTCTTCTCATGCTTCTTGAATTTTCTTTGCCGCTTTTCTATCTTGCCTTGCCTGCGGCTAATGTTTTCCGGCCTAGTGTTCATGGCCTCTATTTGGGTCGTCATATCTTTTTGCTTATTGGCCATATCTTCCATGGATGGTGGGGCTTCAGCTCCCGCAGATGTGCTGGCCCCAGATGGGCCAGTGGAAAGGCCAGCTATGAGCTGCCTGACATGTGCATCAACCCTATAAATCTAGCTAGATAGATGTCTCATAGTGTGCAGCCCAGACTGGAGGGGACTCATAGGGTCAAAGGATCCGGCTGGGTCAGTAGTGGTCTCTGTGAACTGCCCGAATGAAGGGGAGGCTACATCAATGCGCCTCTTTTTCTACGTGTCGCTTGGTCCCCTTTTCAGTAAGGGATGGATCATTGGCTTGCCAGGACCTTTCTCAACATCATTGGGGCGTTTAAGTACCCCTGCATCATAGCACAATCTGGTGATCAAAGAGGGAAAGAACATACTCTTAGACCTCCCATTAGCAGCTTCCTCAATTTCTCGAACAATATGCTCCCCCACATTAACAGGCAATCCATCCACGAGAGCGGCAATCATGAGTGCCCTATCCATTGTTACATCGGTGTAATTTGTGGAAAGTGACACTCTAGACCAAATGATAGAAATCCATGTCTTTGCTTCCGCTGTGAAATCATGAGAGTCCACTCTCTTCTGCAGTGTTAGCCACTTTGGAGTGAGTCTACTGTGCAGCCTATCTATCAGCCACTGGTTGGCCCCTGCTCTTGCTCTCTCATTGTAAACCTCGTTATCAGCATTGAGGAGGCCATAAACAGCATTGATAACTTGAGAGTTGAATTGAGTTGTACGCCCCGCACAGTAGTCACCAACACACCCTAAAAATCAGTTCATATGACATTTGCATAGAACTCCAAAACAATTGTGTGGTTGGCGTTGATTGGTGGCTCAGGAAAACACATCCATCCGCTCTCCATAAAGCTTGCATAGAACTCAGGCATTTTCTCCTCAACCTTTTCTAAATTTATTCCTCTTTCCCGCACAATTGGTTTGGATAGAAGTTCATCATATTTCCGCTCGCATGCTGCAGATAGAAACCGCTCATGGTCGTAAGCTTCCTCCTGTCCAGGTCCGAAAACATGTTCCTGTGCCATTTCATGATGTTCTGGTTCCATTTTAAATCCAAAATACCTACAAAATTAACCAACAATGTTAAAAGCTCATACAAACACTTAAAACAAGGTATAAGGAAGTATTTAAGCAGAAGAAATGGGCGGCAAAGGTCCCGGACAGAGCTGTGCAAAGCTACTATTTTTTTGCCAATTTGGGGACTACCAGTCATTGCTCTTCGCGTTCGCGAGCTCCCAACCGCGTTCGCAAAGAGTAAAAAAATTTTAAAAAAATGCAGACCATCGCATTTGCGAAGGTACTATCGCGTTCGCGATGGGTTAATTCCTCCTGCTCACGCGTTTGTGTAGGCTTCTTCATCACCCAGAAAACTTCAGTTTCGTTGAAGCATTTTTTTCAAGCATACTGTGTGCCCTTAGTTGTTTGTGCATGTACAACATATTTGGGCACTCATTTTTACCCAAAATTTTTACACAAATAGGCACTCATACTCAACCAATCTCACCCAGCAAGCAACATAAAATTTTAAGCATCAATTTGCAACATAATGCTAGAAAAAAATTAACCTTAAAAATCACACTCATCTCACATTTTATACCAAGAAAAAGGGAAAAAGAAACAAAACTTAGTTGAGAGGAGAGTGAAGATTACATACCTTAAAAATGGAGATGATTGCAAGAAGAATTAAGGTAATTTTGTGCACTTCGAATTAATTTGGGGAGAAAGGGCTAGGGTTATGAGTTTGCTATTTTTTAGCAAAAATGGGTGAACTTTCAATTCCTGAGGCGTTGGGATTTTTTAACATACCTGACCCTACGCGTTCGCGAAGTAACTATGCGTACGCGAAGGGTAATTTTCTGTAGTGGATGCGAACGCGTGAAATCTCGACGCGAACGCGATGTGTAACACTATCCAGGGCACGTGAATGCGTCTACGAGGCACGCGAACGCGATGTGTTGAAGATTCTGAAGCTTCGAAAACGCATGGGTGTCACGCGAACGCGTTGAAGAAAATTTTTCTGCACTTGAACAGTGCTGGCAGCTACTGGTTTTTGCACTGCGGAACAACCCGACCTACTCAAATCAACTCAAAAAAATCTGAAACTTGGAAGATTGGTTAGAAATAATATTATAAGATATTTGAAAAAAAGAAAAATTCAAAAATGACAAAATTTTTGTTGAAAAATCACTACAACAAAAAGGGGCGTTAGCGGCAATAGAAAAGATGATTTGCGGCAATAACTATTGCTGCTATATCCTTTACCAGCCATTAGTCTTTAGCCGCTGAAGCCGAGGTCAGAAAAGCCTTTAGCGGCCATTCTCACAAAAGCTAGTAAAAGGTATAATTTATTGCTGCTACAAATCATTAGCTTCAATGGCAATTATTTGCGACAATTATGATGGCTGCTAAATCCATTTCTAGAAATGCTTAGTTTGCTCTTTTAGTGCCTATTTTTATTGCCGGTAAATAAATTAAATTGCCTCTAAAATTACATATTTTATTGATTATTATAATGGTTTCTACATTCATGCAAAAAGGAAATGCGATTGCACTACGTTTATTTTTACTATCTATAATTCCAATAAAAATTTTGAGAAATAATAACCCTTTTAGCGGCCGATGAAAGGTATAATTTAACAAAACACATAATATTTTATTAAATCTCGACAAAAAATTACTAATATATATTATTAATGTATCAATGACATAAAAGATAAAATTACATTGTTTGAATTAAATAACTAATATGTCACGACCCTAATCCCGATCGTGATGGCGCCCAACACAACTGCTAGGCAAGCCCGACCATTTACCCTCTCATCCCAAGTATGAAGCTCAAATCAATTACCTGGATATTATTATCAACAATAAAGCTAAACTGAATAACCACCCAAAGATCTAGAGTCATGAGTCTAGAGCCTCTAAACATGATCGGGTAGCAATATCTAAACCAAATACTCAAGTATGAATAATGTATATACAAAGAAAAACTGGAATAATAAGAGAAGAGCATAAATCTCGCAAAAGGAAATGCACACCGAGTCAAATTGCTCATTACAACAAACATATATATAGCCTCAAGCTCGGCCACATGAAACGCATCCGACAACATTCCTCAATACCGGAACTGAATCAACGGTAGAGACCTCTACACTGATATCCGCCACGAAGACCCAACTGACAAAGCATTACCTACCAGCCGCCCACTGGTCCTGGGTACAACAACCATACTATGATGCACTCTGCTACGCGATTTGTGCCACTTCCGACATAGTCCATATCACATTAGTCTAGACGACATGACTTACGACAACCAGTCTGAAATAAAGTATCATAACCCATATTCATCATATCAAACAACGAGAGAGCCACTAGGTTTTCCAATTTCTAATAATCGCTAAACGATGCCGATACACTCGTCATGCCACCACTGCATAGGCGGATTACGAGAACTTCTAGTCTCCATTACCTTTATAACACATGAATCACTATGCCTGATCCCACACTCCACTGTACGAATACATAACACACATCAAGCATCCATTCATACCATCATCAACTCAATCATCACAGTCGATCCAACAAGAGAATACCACCATACCACTAGATATTATCAGTTTACAGTACCTTGCCCCTTTTTGACCATATACCCTGCCAAATCACTAGAATAGCAGTATCATTTTTCCTTAATCACCAGAAAGATTGATTCTTAGATCACCTGCAGCTGCCCACGCTACTCAATAATTTTTAATGACTTCCATATATTATGAATTGATCTCAAAGCCTTGAACATGCCATTATCAACTTCCCATGACACACAATATATACCATACCACACTGAGATAACATGGAAACTTCTATCCCTTTCCTACGCCGCAAACATTGATGCACTCTACTAGTCAAGGACCTTCATGATCCATATAGAAGAAAAGTCATTACACATTCCATGCCTCGCACACCGACAGGAATATACTCACTTTCAAACCACGGTAGAACACATCACAAACTCTTTCTCCCAATCCATTGCATAAGTTTAACTGTTAGGACTGAGTCCTTCTACCCTCAGTACATTATTTACTACCACCACTCACGACCCCAATCTCGGTCGTGATAGCGCCCAACACAACTTCTAGGCAATCCCGACCATTTACCCTCTCATCCCAAGTATGAAGCTCAAATCAATTACTTGGATATTATTATCAACAATAAAGCTAAACCGAATAACCACCCAAAGATCTAGAGTCACGAGTCTAGAGCCTCTAAACATGATTGGGTAACAATATCTAAACCAAATACTCAAGTATGAATAATGTATATACAAAGGAAAACTGGAATAAGAAGAGACGCTAGGTCCTGCGAACCCCAGCAACTACCTCAGTAACTCGAATAAATATTGATAAAAGCTGGAGTGCTCATATATCCTTCATGTGTACCTGAATCTGCACACAAAGGTGCGGGAGTAGGGGTGAGTACTAAGTTCTCAGTGAGTAATAAATATATACAAGTAGCTGAAAGTAAGAAATCCACAGAATACCACATAATAAAGCTAAACTACAGTCTGATTCCTCCTACGAACTAGCAACAACAACAGTACATTACCACTATCAGAGATAATTCACAGGCAAAGATGCAATGCAAATCACATAACCGCTACGGCGTTTAGCCCGATCCATTTAACGTCGACGGTGCTCACTAGGGGTGAGTACAGACTCCGGAGGGGCTCCTACAGCCCAAGTGCAAATATCGATGCGGCGTGCAGCCCGATCCTCATATCATATAAACCGCTGCGGCATGCATGTCACGCCCCAATTCGAGGGACATGACCGGCGCCTGACCGGGTAGCCCCAGTCAAGCGGACCTGGGTGTCTTTCTATCCCACGCGTTACCCCTGTGTTGTTTATTACTCATAAGCCAAAGATCTTACCAATTATAACTGAATTCACATTGTACAACATAACCATATGATTGATTTACTAACAAGTTTACAATTTATATTTACAACGCCCGACATATATATACATAGGCCATAATCCCACAGTTTACATGTCTACGGAACCTCTAGGATACAAAGGACGATACAATACTTGCCGGTAACAAGGCTCCGGCTATACCTTACACAAATCAAAATAAAGTCTAAACAAGAGTGGCCTGAGCAACGTAGGGCCCCGAAAGGAAAGTGGCTCACCAAAACGAGCAGTGGAAGATGAAGGATGCTACTGCCGATGAGCTGAAGTACCTACTACTGATTCACCGACAATCATAATACGAATGTAGCGTCCCCGGCAAAAGGGACGTCAGTACACTGGAATTGTACTGGTATGTATGGAAAAACTTTGTCCCAAGTAAACTCAAGCCATTAACAAGAAATCACGATGATAATACAGGCCAATGAATTACATCAAGAATCAATTAAGCCAGCCAACCATGTTTTCCACATTTTTCCTCATTTCAGATAATTCTCAACATAAAGCACGTTTAAGATCAACAAGTAGAACAACCACAAATCAATCACGTAAAACACAAGTAGTCAAACAAAGGGGCAATCAGTTCCCCACAGGTTGCAAACTCTCCTGTTGTCTCCTTTCACAATTTCACATTAATGATTTTATATCAATTTCAATAGCGATTTCGATCGCTTTCCATCCGTATTACCTCGTCCACCCTTATTACCTCAGCCACCCTTATCACCCCAACCCACACCTTATTACTTCATGTTGCGGCGTGCAACCCGATCCCACCGTACAGTTTCAACACAACAATCACAAACAGCAAATAAGGCACTACACAAAATTACAACAAGTTCAAATAGGCAACTTACAATTCGGTTCATATTCTCAAATACTTTTCAAACTAATGTCACAACCAAGTTACCATGTTTCCATATTCGAGAGAGTCCACACAAGTATGTTCAACAATTTACCACAATTCAAGTATTTCATCTTTTCCCACAAGAAATCATATATACCACCACAACAATTGTTCTTAGTGCTTTACCAATTCTAATTCCCTTGTTATCTTTCAATTCATATTTCATACCACACCACATGTAGTTCAACATCAATTGAATACCCAACAATGAAATCGAAGAATTTCATACAATCTCTCAAATTAACACATGCCAAACAATTTCACACGTATGGACGATTTTACAAGAATCAAAATTAGCCATACATACCTCGTTTAAGCTTTCCTTAAGATACTACGACGTTTCGGAAATTCTAGCAATCCCAACCTACTTGAAACATAGCAAAATTAAACACAATTTAGGAAGACATTTATGGTTTCAGCTCCTTGCAGCATTTTATCAAACAATACTTGGGCGTCTTGATTTTTAATACTCTTTTACAATATTTTCCTTCATTCCAAAACCCAAACTTTACCTATTTATGTTCATCAATCTTCCCACAACACTATTTGCACAAGCATGCATACATAACACTACCATACCAAGAATCATACCTCAATAACACATTTCACAACCTCTACAATACTAACATAACCTAGGGTAGGAACCCATGGCTCCCAATCACCCTCCCATGAGTTGTAATGTATGTATCTTACATAAATAATCACCATGGAGTAGTTGGAGATGATAGACATACCTCTTGTAGTAAGAATTTTAAGAATCTCCACTTGAGGTGTTCTTGAAGAATTCAAGAATTAGAAGGAAAATCTAAGGAGTTTGAAGATTAATCCTTGTTAGTATAAGTGTTTAAGGTGTAGAAATTACTCAAGAACTATAAAAATCTTACCTTAGATCATAGGGATGAAGTTTGGGATGAAACCCTCTTGAGAGAGCAAGTCAAAACCCCAAAAATGAGTTGGGAACACTCTAGGCCGGTCTTGGGGGTATTAAAACTATCTAGGTGCGCGAAATGTTGCCCAGATGCGCAAAGTGTGCAAGCTTCGCGCATTTTCCTAAGCATTCTGTCTCAGGTGCGCGAAGTGTGCGCGAAGTCCATTTCGTGCAGGATTTCGCGCATCTGACACCCGACGAGTAAAATGATCATAACTTTCTGTATACACCTCCAAATGACGAACGGTTTGTTGCTTTGGAAACTAGACTCAAAGGGCTTTAATTTGATAGGTTTATCCTCACACAACACCTTATATAACTGGAGATATAATCGTTCAAAGTGAGGTCTTGTGCGCACTCTTTTACAGATTTCGTCTAATATGCAATTTTTCATCTTGGATTAGACTTAGGCCTCTCCTTAGACCCCAAGTCACTTATAATAAGACTTATACCCTTATTAATATATTTAATTAATATCCATAATATTATGAATCCTTATTTGCACCCGAGATAAAATAATTTGGCCTACATTCGCAAGACGAAATCTTAAATAACTTGAAAAAAAAAAAATTCGGGGCCTTACAGTGCAACCCGATCCTCATATCATATAAACTGTTGCGGCGTGCAGCCTGATCCTCATATCATATAAACCGCTGCGGCGTTCAGCCTGATCCATTCTCAGTCCACAATAATCAGATAAGTCACAAACAACTCAAATTACTTATTTCCAGATTTCCAGTTCATAAATTATGAAAATACTTTAACTTTTATTTAATTTTTGCAAAACAGGTGACTTAGCATTTCAATATTGTGATACCAAAATCAGGACTGAGATCAATTATTTAAGCAAGTATAGCTATCACATATGTACTGTCCCCTAGGGATACTACAGGTCGGCACAAGGCACCAAACAATGCTTACAGCCCACAAATATGTCAAACACAGTATTTTTCTATCACTAATAACATATTATTCATATTCGGGATGGACAAAGTCTCAATCCCCACTCACAATCAATCCCGCACCTACCACGGGGTGCGAGCCACGCCCTACTAGCGTCACAATGTGCTAAGCCGGGGTTTCGAACCCTCAAGCTACCATATACACAGACTACTCACCTCTAACCGGCCGAAGACTTGTCTGCAATACATTTTCCTTTTGAATTTGCCGTCTTGTGCGTAGAATCTAGTCAATTCACAACAATTATATCAAATTCGGGTCAAAGAAACATAATCCAATTCAATTTATACGAAATATGCGATAATACACCAAGTTGGTAAAACCCGACTTTTGATACGCTTCTCGAAAAATTATGAAAATTACATATTTGGAATCCTCGTCTCAACACGAGTCTAAGGATATAAAATTTACCAAAATCAGAGTTCGAATGGCCTTTCAAAAGTCAAATTCTCGTTTTCAAAACCTAGGCCATAATTCTTCACAATTTCTACCCAAATTCATGAAGTTTGATGTTAATTCTATCATATAATTATATTTTTGAGTCAAGAAACTTACCTCCGATGATACCCCGTCGATTCCTCTCTTCACAGCACCCAAAACCCTCTCTAAACGAAGTGTATTTAGTGAAAAACTGATTAGGGTCGCGACTGGTTTTTAATAAATCTATTTCTGCTCAGACACCTCCTTCTATGCGATCGCAATGGCCTTATGCGATCGCATAGAGTTAATTTTCCTGCCAATTTCCCCTTCAATGTGATCGCAACACATCTACGCGATCGCATAGCACAAATCTCCCAGGGCCACAAATTCCTCTCTGCGATCGCAACACTAGGTATGCGACCGCACTGCGTATTCTGCTAGGCCTATGTGAACGCACCCTCTGTTACGCGATTGCATAGTTCATTTTCTCACCCCCTCCAGTCTCTTCTATGCGATTGCAATGACTCTATGCGATTGCATAGAACAATCACTAACTGCAATTTTTCTGCTGCAACTTTTTTATCAAAACTTGCCCGTTGGTCATCCGAAATGATCCCGAGACCCCCGGGACCTCAACCAAAACTACCAATGCATCACATTACCTCATTCAAACTTGCTCGTAACATAAAAATATCATCTTAAACATCAAAATCACCGTTTTTACACGGATTGAAGCCTAAGTTTCTTCAAAACATCTGAAACTAACATTCAATCCAAAACCCGACCTAAACACCTTCGAATGATCTGAAATTTTGCATGCATATCCAAAATCACCTAACAGAGCTATTGCAACTCTCGGAATTTCATTCCGAGTCCCGGATCAAAATCTCACCTACCATTCGGATTTAGCCAAAATTCAACCTTAGTCAATTCAAGCCTAAAACTACACCGGAGCTCCGAATTCGATTCTGATTGCTCTCCTAAGTCATAAATGATCCCTCGAAACTAGTCAAATTACCAGATTTTCATTCCGAGCTGTCTAACTCATCGGTCAACATTCGGTTGACTTTTCCAACCTATTCTTCTCATAAAGAGATTTATGGCCTCATTTCTATTCTAATTTCACCGATTTGCTTCTAACTCTCCAAACACGTATAAATTAGCATATTGAAGTATTAAATGAAAATAATGGGATGATAACTCCCGTAACAATGGGCCAGGTCGTTACATAATATCATTACAACTAATTATATTGAATGTCTACAATAACAAAATAATAGATAAATAAGTCCACAATAAATATTCGCAACTCTTCATTATATTGAAATCTTCCAAATGCTAAAACTTTGGAAATCATTAATGTATGACCTGAAATAATAATAAATGTATGTTAAAAGATGAAATCAAGTGAAAAACTTAGTAATTCTATATGTGAATATATTCTGAAATGAGCTGCCAACTTCAACCAATTAAAATGGATCCCAACAACTGAGAAAACATAGGGGAAAAAATAATTTAACAAAACTCAAAACTGCTCAATATTTCATTCAATATGTCCCTGATCAACTAAGGGAACAAACAAATAAAAGAGAATGGTCATTTAACAAAATTCACTAATCCGCAGAATTGTATTACTCAGGCCAGCGGGATATCGCAAACGGTGTATCTGTCCTATTAGAGATCCTAACATCACCACATAATTTTGTGTTGGAAAGGCTTCAATTTACCCGCATTCTGTACAAAGTGAGCATCATCAACATAAGATTACTCTAAATGTACCATATGTAAAACCCTGAATGATCCAATTTGAAAACTTAATTTTGCACTAATTGTGCAGCTCATAATGCATCACACGTATTTGGCTAAGATATGCCAGCTTGAGATCTATTTGTGCACCGAAATGATAAGATAAGTCGCACCAGATCAACCCCATTTATGCATCAGGATAAGGGGCTATATTGCACCAAGTCAGCTCATCAAAATACACTATCGCAATAAATATGTTGTGCATGCTGTCAATATTTTCTGAAACAAAATCAATAATTCTCATAAAAACAAGTAGCATAATATGACTACATTTAAAAAAAATATGTTTACTAAAATATCGGCAATTTGATCACTAAAAGAGACAATTAGGCCATAACACTAAAAAACTTAAGATCGTGTGTTAATGGCATCAAATCCCGCACATGATCTTGTGGCAAACATCAATCCTTTAGTGCTTTAAATAGTTCAGCACATTATTATCTATAAATATAGTCTATTCAATATTCATGATCTTTAACTAGCAAAGGGATGCTAATTGAAAGAAAGCTTCCTCAAAATTGTCAGCATAAAAATTTTCTAATAACTGCAATTGGAGAATTTGACTTAATTATTCTATTCAGACATTTAGTTACTTGACAAGATGAACTCAACAAATATTTTATAAATGTACTGCCCAACAAATGTCTTAAAATTTTCTTTAAAATGCTCTACTTTTTCATGGTTATCACCGTGTGAATATTCATGCTTTCTTTTAGTTATGTAAGATCAAACACATTCCTAAACTTTAAATTGAAATATTACTGTCCAAGTTCAAAGATTTAATCATTTGCGGAACTGAGTGATCAAAAAAAAAGAGAGAAGCGAGGTGTGTTCTTAAATTTGCATGTATTTGAAGCATTAATTTGTATGACTACAATTCCTTCTGAAATAAATAAAAGAGAAAGATTCTGCAAAAAATTAAGGAGCTAGTAAGTCAAATTTGATGGTGTTTCCAACATATAATCTTATATTATAACTAGACAATATGAGATGTAGTCCCAATCATCTTCAATTTCTTTCAAGTCTTATATAAATAATGAATGGTTTTAGACGATAATATGAACTACAAAAAGGAATACCACATAAAAACCAAACCAAGCCGTCTAAAATAACTCTTTTATAATGGAACAATAAAATATCACAATTTTACAGGAAAACTTACATAGAAGGGGCTTTTAAATTTGTAGCAAATGTTTATCCTGTTAATAGCTCTGTGGAATTCACTAGTCATCTTTTCCTACATTGCAAAAGAAAATATAGCATATATGATTACTTTTGGTATGCATTTGGTGATACCTAAAGATGTAAAAACTTCTCTAAGAAGCTAGCAAAATAGGATTGTAGCTGCAACTAACTCATTGAAAGATGTGAAAGCTAGGTCCCATTAGAAAATGAACAAAGTCATGGTCAATACCAGAAAATTTTCTGACAACTACAACATCAACATCATGGATGGAAAACAAACATTTAAGTTTACAAGTTCCACAAAATCCTAGTACAAGAAGATTAGTATTTTGCTTTTTGCATGACACCACAAAGAGCTTCCCTAGTTTTAACATCTATCCGACAAGAAGAGAATGAAAAGCATATCTCTGAACACAATAGTAAATTATCCACCATCTTCAATCCTCAACTCTCCTAATTAAGAGATACATATTCTAAAAATCCAATTACAACAAAGTACATTTGTGTCGATGTAACTTCTGGAATATTGACATATTTTAGAGGGTAATAAAAGAAATTCAAATATATCTTCTAATCTATCTACCACATGAAGAATTTGAATGTAACCTGAAAACACAATAGAAAATGGCTTACTCGATAGGTTGTTTTCATATTAAAAGCTACCCAGACCATATCAAACATAGAATAAGTTTATTATATAAGGTTGTATGCAAAGTACGTTACAACTTACCTTTTCATTGATCCACAAATAATTAAATGACCAGTCATGAAGGAAGCTTCTCCCAGATAATTGACTGGAGGGTATATATACACTTAAGCTTCCACTAATTTCATATTTCTTTCCTTTCGCACAATAATGATCTGGTGAGAGTATGATATTTGATCTGTTTCTGAACGAAGGAGTAAGAACCAAAAGCACTCATTAATTTACATAATTATATTCGTGTAAATTAAACTATTATAAGCTGACCAATTTTAATGTGACTGGACAACCTCAAGCATATTTTGACAAAGTTGATGAGACACTGAAACCACAGTCAAATGCCTTACAAAAATTTGAAAACACCATACAGTCGGGGACTAAAATATGCTGAAGCATTCTAATTATCATCCTAAAAAACACTCGGACTCCTTTGGATCTAAGAAGTGATAAAATTTCAGAACAAGGGTTCAACATAATAGACTGAACAAAAAGGAAAGAAAAAGATAAGTAGAGAATCAACGACTTACAGTTACTTTTGTCTTCTTAGAAGTTTGGGTGTTAATTTGTTCTAGTAATTGTATCAGTTTCTCCTCCGAAACCTGCACGGATTACATTATTGAAATCAATTGAAATGATAATCTATCAAATCTGAAAGTACAAATATATAGAGAAAAAAAGAGCAACTTGTTTGCGATCTGAGCCATTTGGGCAGCTCTGAGTACAACATCTTCAACTCCTCTGGCCTTGTCAGGCTTCACAATAGCAATTCTAGCAACTGCATATAGCAAATGAAATTAACGCCACTGATCATCTCAAGAGATACTTGATTCGAGAAAGTTAAGAGAACCGATAAAATAATAACAAAATCAATAAAATGAGGGAAAAGAACAACAATACTAGATACACCTTGAGATCTATAGAATGTAAAGGTTAAATTTCTCCTGAGGCAAAGAATTCAATAGCCTAAATAAAATCAAATAAAAATAAATTCTCTAGAAAATCAATAATAATCCATTGAGCGCCTAATGTAAAAAGCTGTTTGAAAAAAGAAATTCTCTAACAAAAATTTACAATTTATCAGAATAGATAAAGTAAAGAGATTGAACAATCAAAATACCAAAACAAAGATAATAACGAACCTTGAGCTCAGAAGCCTCTTAGCTTCTTCAACTTCAGAAAAATAGCATCCTAGGGGTTCCTATACTCTGACGAGTGGCGATGAAGAAGAAGAATCACAATCGTTATTTTTGCATCTGTCACTAAAATTTTTGACATTGTCCAGTAGTAATAAAAGAGGAAGTACATGAAATAGCAGGCTAACCGATCGAACAGGAAATAAAGAGTTGAATTAGGCGTTAGGGTTTTAGCGGTGATTCATTTTTCATTCCACTATGACCTAGATGAAAAAGGAATAAAATAATGACTACTCAATTATGAATTATTAAGGAGGGAAGTGAAAAATAATTTGGAGGGAGTGTAAAAAAATATCCCGCTCTTAGACTTGTTAAGAGTTCAGCAAAAGGCATAAGGTTCCGTGCGATTATATTTAATTGCCGGTAACATTGGCCTTTTCTGTAACGATCCGACCAGTTGTTACGAGAGTTGTCATCCCATTTTCTTCATTTAACACTTCAATATGCTAATTTATATGTGTTCGGAAAGTTAGAAGCAAATCGGGAGAAATTTAGATAAAAATGAGGCCATAAACCTCTTTACAAGAAGAATAGGTTGGAAAAGTCAACCAAAGGTTGACAGATAAGTTAGACAGCTCGGAATTGAATTCTGATGATTCGACTAGTTTCGGGGGATCATGTATGACACAGGAGAGCAATCGGAATCGAATTCGGAGGTCTGATGTCTTGAATTGGCTAAGGTTGAATTTGTATGAAATCCGAACGGTAGGTGAGATTTTGATCCGAGAGTCAGATTGGAATTCCGACAGTTGCAGTAGCTCCGTTAGGTGATTTTGGATATGCCTAAAAATTTTCAGGTCATTCGGACGTCGTTTGGTCGGGTTTTTGATTAGATGTTGTTTTCAGAAGTTTTAAAAGAACTTAGGCTTGAATCCGATGTAAATTTGGTGTTTTGATGTTAGTTTTGGTGTTTTGAGAGTGAAACTAAGTTTGCATGATCATATGTGGATGGTTAGTATGTTCGTATGCAGTCCCGAGTAGCTCGGGTGAGTTTCAAATAGGTTTGGGTTGCGTTATGCTCGTTTTTCTTATGCTTCGACATCGTTTCTTCAAGCATAAATGATATCATATTGAACACATGAGCTCCGATTACTGTTTTGAATGAAGCATTAGATCCGTATCGTAATTACGGACCCGTAGCAAAAAAATAATTGAATTTGGACATCGTATGAGGATTTTATGGCCATTTTACTAAAGTTGCCCAGATTTTCAGGTTAATGACGAAACTGCCCCTAACGGCGTATTAAAAACCTGCACTATTTGCAAATCATAAAACCTACATATCTCCTTCATTATAATGTCAAATTGAGTGATTCAAATGCCTAAATTCATTAGAATTTCACAAGGAATCCATTGGGATTAGTAAAACTCGTGAAAAGTATACATATAATGAGCAGGTCAAGTTTTCTTCCAATTTTGGAACGGAAAGAAGCTTCTTAGGCGATTATTAAGAGAGAAATCAATGGGTAATCGCTGGAGGGAATTTTCTTGACTAAAAAACATGATTTTATGTTAGAATCAACACCAAAATTCCTGAAATTGGTAGAATTTGTGAAGAACTAGGGCCTAAATCATAAAAATAAATTTTGGGTTTTGAAAGGCCATTCGAACTCCGATTTCGATAAATTTTATATGCACAGACTCGTAGCGAGACGAGGAATCCGTTGGTAACATTTTCAGAATTTTTTGAGAAGTGGGCCCGGGGCTCGGGTTTTACCAACTTCGTGAATTGTTGCGTGTTTTGAGTAATTTTGATTGGGTTATGTTTTTTGACCCACATTTATGTTATTATTGTGGTTTTGACTAGATTTAACGCACGAGGCAGCAAATTTGACGGGAAAAGGTATAGCGGACGAGTCCACGGCCGTCTAGAGGTGAGTAGTTTGTGTATATGGTAGCCTGAAGGTTCGAAACCCCGGCTTAGCACATTGTGACGCTAGTAGGGCGTGGCTCGCACCCTGTGGCAGGTGCGGGATGGATTGTGATTGGGGATTGAGACTTGGTCCATCCCGGATATGAATAATATGCTATTAGTGATGGAAAACGGTGTTTGACATATTTGTGGGCTGTAAGCCTGGTTTGGGGCCTTGTGGCAACCTGTAGTATCCCTAGGGGATAGTTATATATGTGATAATTCTAATTGCTTAATCACTGATCTCAGTCCTGGTTTGAAAGCACCGTATCGAAATGCTAAGTCATTTGTTTTGGAAAATTAAATAAGCATTAAAGTATTTTCATAATTAGATGAATTGGAACCTGGAAATAAATAAGTTGAGCTGTTGTGTGACTCATATGCATGTTGTGGACTGAGGATGGATCGGGCTGCACGCCGCAGCGGTTGATATGATATGAGGATCGGGCTGCACACCGCAATGGTATTGCGCTTGGGCTGTAGGAGCCCCTCCGGAGCCTATACACACCCCCAGTGAGCGCCATCGACGTTAAATGAATCGGGCTGCACGCCGTAGCGATTATGTGATTTGCATTGCATCTTTGTCTGTGAATTATCTGTGATAGTGGCAATGTACTGTTGTTATTGCTAGTTCGTATGAGGAAGCGGACTATAGTTTAACTTCATTATGTGGTATTCTGTGGATTTCTTACTTTCACTACTTGTATATATTTATTACTCACTGAGTACTTAATACTCACCCCTACTCCCTGCACCTTTGTGTGCAGATTCAGGTACACATGATGGATAGACGAGCACTCCAGCTTTTATCAGTATTTATCCGAGTTGCTGAGGTAGCTGCTGGCATTCGCAGGACCTGGCTTCTCTTCTTATTCCAGTTTTCCTTTATATATACATTATTCAGACTTGAGTGATTTGTTCAAATATTGTTATCCGATTATGTTTAGAGGCTCTAGACTCGTGACCCTAGATCTTTGGGGTGACTATTCAATTTAGCTTTATTGTTGATAATAATATCCAGGTAATTAATTTGAGCTTCATGCTCGGGATGAGAGTGTAAATAGTCGGGCTTGCCTAGCAGTTGTGTTGGGCGCCATCACGACCGGGATTGGGGTCATGACAAGTTGGTATCAGAGCCTATGTTACTAGGCTCCATGAATCTTGAGCCGGTTGGTAGAGTCTTATGGATCGGTACGGGGACGCCTGTACTTATCCTCGGGAGGCTGCAAACCTTTTAGGAAAACACTTCATATTTCTTGGAATTCTTATCGTGCGTACTTGATTCAGCTTGAGATATAATTCTTGTAAATTCCTTCCATACGCATGTACACGCACTCGAACTCTCAGTAATATAATTACCTTGATGGCTTGTGATTCCCTGCTCTTGGGGTGAGATATAATCTCCGTAAGTTCATGTTGGGCCAGTCGGGAGGACTCGAGGCCAGATCTGTGTCTATGACTTGAGCACCCTGGAGCTGATTTTACAAACTAGTATTATGAAATTTCGTGTGATCGGTATTGTCCCTAACTGTGAAAATCGTAGCTTAATAATGTACCAGTTGTTCAGCTGTTAGATACTTATTAAAATCTGTTGTGTAGCCCGAGCTATGGGCGTGGTGAATATTTATCATATCTCTTAGTTGGAAGGTGTTGTACTGAAATACTAGATTGAGGTAAAATAGGTGGGTTGATTCTGATATGTAATTGAAGGGTATTTGATATATGTTATGATTCAAGCAGGTGCAGCGCATGTCCAGGTATCAATTTTGATAATATAACCCATGTAGTATTGAGATTAATGTTGTTGATATACATTGTGATGTCTTGTTGAGTTGTGGATGTATTGTTAGGATGTTTTTGGTGATTCTCAGGCAGGTGGATAGGCCAAATTACAAAGGAAACTCTGTCGAAATTTTTGGAAAATTTTGGGACTTAGAAAAGATTTCTGTCACCTAAAGAGAGTAGGCTTAACTGTAGTGTGTGTATAAATGCAAGAGTTGCAGAAGCGTTAAGGTCTCTGATGATTCGAGTCTCTGTCAAGGCTCGCCAAGCATAAAACAATCCCTACCTATACATTCCATGGCAACAGACAGAAGGCAGTTTTGTCGTTGTTCTTAACCCCAGGCACATTTCCATTCGCAATAATCTCCATGAAAAGACTACCATGATTTCCGAACGAACCAAGGGAGTAAATGACTTGAGATTAATCTCACTATAACATTGTGGCATCATTTGAGTAAGAATGCTATAAGTGGTTAAAGGTGCTTTGATGAATGGCTCCGAGCCAAGTTGGGGAGGTTGTTATTGATTAACTGATTGCACTGTTGTGTGCTATATTGGTTCTGTCTCTAAGTATGTTGGGAATATTCTGATAACGGTTATGGTGCTTCGTAGATGTGAAAAAACAAAATCCTAGGATGATTTGAACTACTGTTGGTAAAGAATGTTTGGTGTATAGAAAAGAAAGATAGCTAAGTACATCTGTATGTAATCATGTTCTGTTGGTGTCAGAGTTCTAACAAGGCACGAGTGGTTCTGTCCAACAGTTAAATGATAATTGAATAAGGGTAAATGACGCCCGAGAATAGTCCTGCGGTGTTCAAGATTTTGTTTGTAACGGTAAGGTGTCTTAAGATTGTGTGTGTGGCTAAAGATGATGGTTTCCTTAGAAGATATCAAGACTTGTGTAATGATATGTGAATGATGAGATTCTATGTATCTATATTGGAGAGTAATGATAACGAATTCAAAAATCGCAAGAAGTTCTTCAAAATAAAGTATTGTAGAATGTGGTACTTCTGGGAAACATTGAGTGAGTATTCAGTGGCCTGTGAGCCTGAGACCGTGTAGTCTTGTGTACGAGTCTCGTGTGGTAACATGAGTTGAGATAATGTTGTGCTACAGTAAAGGCTAATACTAAGTTAAAGATGGTTCAGAAAAGAAATTAAGTAAATGGAGCAACTGGTTAATAAACTGAAACGGTATGATAAGGATATGATTAATTCTTGGTATGTGTTCGAAGTAATGAGTCTTGCAGATATTGTGCAACAAAGCTCTTGAGTGCTGGCAGTTGCGTAGCTCGATGTTGGTAGAATGACTCAGTCCTGGCAGTTAAACTTACGCAATGAATTGGGAGAAAGAGTTTGTGATGTGTTCTACCTTGGTTTGAAAGTGAGTATATTCCTATTGGTATGCAAAGTTGGGAATGTGTAATTAGTTTTCTTCTACATGGGATCATGAAGGTCCTTGACTAGTTAAGTGCGTCGATGTTTGTGGCGTAGGAAAGGGATAGAAGTTCCATGTTATCTTAGTGTGGTATGGTATATGCGATGTGTTATGGAAAGTTGATAATGGCATGTTCAAGGTTTTGAGATCGGTTCATAATATATGGGAAGTCAAAAAAAAAAATTATTGAGCTGCGCAGGCAGCTGCAGGTGATCTAAGAATCGATCTTTCTGGTGATTAAAAAAAATGATACTGATATTCTAGTGATTTGGCAGGGTATATGGTCAAAAAGGGACAAGGTACTGTAAATTGATAATATCTAGTGGTATGGTGGTATTCTCTTGTTGGATCGACTGTGATGATTGAGTTGATGATGGCATAGGGAAATTTCTGAATGACTCTCTTGGTATGAATGGATGCTTGATGTGTGCTATGTTTTCGTACAGTGTGGAGTGTGGAATCAGGCACAATGAATCGTGTGTTATATAGGTGATGGGGACTAGAAGTTCTCGTAATCTGCCTATGCAGTGGTTGTATATCGTGTGTATCGGCACCGTTTAGCGATCATTTGAAGTTGTAAGCCCTAGTGGCTCTCCCTTAGCTCGATATGATGAATTTGAGTTATGATACTTGATTTCAGACTGGTTGTCATAAGTTAGGTCGTCTAGACTAATGTGATATGGACTATGTCGGAAATGGCACAAATTGCTTAGCAGAGTGCATCAGAGTATGCTCCAGCAGGGTAGTTGTACCGAGGACCAGCGAACGGCTGGTAGGTATTGCTTCGTCAGTTGGGCCTTCGTGGCGGATATCAGTGCAGAGGTTTCTACTATTGATTCAGTTCCGGTATTGGGGAACTTTGTAGGATGCGTTTCTTGTGGCCGAGCTTGAGGCTATATATATGTTTATTGTAATGAGAAATTTGACTCGGTGTGCATTTCTTTTTGCTAGAGTTTTTCGTGGATCGGGTAGCATGCCACCACAGATATGTTATCTGGATCGGGTGGCACGCCGCCACGGGTATGTCATTTTGAGCAGGTTGCACCGTGTAATATGGAGCATAGTTTTTTTTCTATAGGTTACCTTGCGTACTATACTTCCTAGTCTCTGAGGAAAGTCGGTGTTGGGTGTCGCTCGGCAAATGGCGCATCGGTTGTGTCCTTACAAGATTTGATGGCGTATATTAATTATTTCACCGTGGGTGAGATTGATTGCTTGAGTTCAGACCTAGATCTGTGCATGGCTGACTGTTTTGAGCATGATGAGATGACTTGAGGTGCTTCATGGGTAATAGTGTTTGGATGGAATCATAAGTTGTGGCAAGGCCATATGACGTTATGACCTTTCAAGGAGAATTCAGGTACTCTATTTCCATAATGCGAGACTGGATCTCAGTCTTATGTTATGATGGTACGGAGGAATTGAATTACAGCTTTTGTGTTTGAGTTAGTTGTCATGATTTGAGTATGTTCAGACGTTTCTTATTGGAGCCTGTGTTGTGCTCATTGTGGCCTAGGCCGGTGTTGAGGTGTCATATCACCAGTGCAGTGTGTTTTAATCGAAATGATCGTTGGAGCCATTAATGAGTGCGAGCATATGTGATTTCAATTGGTTAGAAATGTAATATCGAGGTTTGGCTCCGAAATCTATTAAGATATCATTTAAAAGGGAAATGGAATCATGCATGGATGACCTGATAAATGGATTCGATATATCGCGTGTTTCAGCTGCCGTGGGCAGTATATGAAGATATTGGAACAAGACTTTAACTAACGAGAAAGGTTTTTCAGTAATATTTGGTTATCGTGGGAAATTGTTGTGATTAGAGGCCATCGTCTCGAGTGATTGGGTTGTTTGGTACACCATAAGATCTCACCCGGAGTGGTGAGTATGGGCTATTACAGTTGGTTCGGGTGTATTCTGAGTATAGACGTGGGAGTCAAATTTGGTATATGATTTCGAAAAGTGCAATGTGGTCTATGGTTCAGATAGACTGCGGAAGTTCAGCTATATTGTGTTATCGGACTTATGATAGATAGGGTGACGTGGTACCACCCTGAATATATGCTTGGCAAGGTCATTCAGCTATTGGGTTGCTTCTAGTACAACACTGGGTACGCTCGAGGACGAGCGTTTGTTTAAGTTGGGGAGAATGTAATGACCTGAACCGTTGTTATGAGAGTTATAACCCCATTTTCTTCATCTAACACTTCAATATGCTAATTTATATGTGTTCGGAAAGTTAGAAGCAAATCGGAAGAAATTTAGATAAAAATGAGGCCATAAACCTCTTTTTGAGAAGAATAGGTTGGAAAAGTCAACCGAAGGTTGACAGGTGAGTTAGACAGCTCGAAATTGAATTTTGATGATTCTACTAGTTTCGGGGGATCATGTATGACTTAGGAGATCAATCGTAATCGAATTCGGAGGTTCGATGTAGTTTTAGGCTTGAATTGGCTAAGGTTAAATTTAGATGAAATTCGAACGATAGGTGAGATTTTGATCCGAGAGTCGGAATGGAATTCGGACAGTTGCAGTAGCTCCGTTAGGTGATTTTGGATATGTTTGAAAATTTTCAGGTCATTCAGACGTCGTTTGGTCGGGTTTTTGATTTGATGTTATTTTCGGAAGTTTTAGAAGAACTTAGACTTGAATCCGATGTAAATTTGGTGTTTTGATGTTAGTTTTGGTGTTTTGAGAGTGAAACTAAGTTTGTATGATCATATGTGGATGGTTAGTATGTTCGTATGTAGTCCCGAGTAGCTCGGGTGAGTTTCAGATAGGTTTGGGTTGCGTTATGCTCGTTTTTCTTATGCTTCGACATCGTTTATTCAAGCATAAATGATATCACATTGAACACATGAGCTCCGAATACTGTTTTGAATGAAGCATTAGATCTGTATCGTAATTACGGACCCGTAGCAAAAAGAATAATCGAATTTGGACATCGTATGAGGATTTTATGGCCATTTTACTAAAGTTGCCCAGATTTTCAGGCCCTGACGGCGTATTAAAAACCTCCACTATTTGCAAATCTTAAAACCTACATATCTCCTTCATTATAAGGTAAAATTGAGTGATTCAAAAGCCTAAATTCATTAGAATTTCACAAGGAATCCATTGGGAGCAGTAAAACGCGTGAAAAGTATACATATAATGAGCAGGTTGAGTTTTCTTCCAATTTTGGAACGGGAAGAAGCTTCTGAGGTGATTATTAAGAGAGAAATCAATGGGTAATCGCTGGAGGTAATTTTCTTGACTAAAAACATGATTTTATGTTAGAATATTCCTGAAATTGGTAGAATTTGTGAAATACTAGGGCCTAAATCATGAAAATGAATTTTTGTGTTTTGAAGGGCCATTCGAAGTCCAATTTCGATAAATTTTATATGCACGGACTCGTGGTGGGACGAGGAATCCATTGGTAAGATTTTCAGAATTTTTTGAGAAGTGGGCTCGGGGCTCTGGTTTTACCAACTTCGTGAATTGTTGCGTTTTTCGAGTAATTTTGATTGGGTTGTGTTTTTTGACCCATATTTATGTTATTATTGTGGTTTTGACTAGATTTAACGCATGAGGCAGCAAATTTGACGGGAAAAGGTATAGCAGACGAGACCACGGCCGCCTAGAGGTGAGTAGTTTGTGTTTATGGCAACCTGAGGGTTCGAAACCCCGACTTAGCACATTGTGATGCTAGTAGGGCGTGACTCGCACCCCGTGGCAGGTGCGGGATTGATTGTGACTGGGGATTGAGACTTTGTCCATCCCGGATGTGAATAATATGCTATTAGTGATGGAAAAACAGTGTTAGATATATTTTGTGGGCTGTAAGCCATGTTTGGAGCCTTGTGCCGACCTGTAGTATCCCTAGGGGATAATTATATATATGATAGCTCTAATTGCCTAATCACTAATTTCAGTCCTTGTTTGAAAGAACCGTATTGAAATGCTAAGTCATCTATTTTGGAAAATTAAATAAGCATTAAAGTATTTTCATGATTAAATGAATTGGAACCTGGAAATAAATAAGTTGAGATGTTGTGTGACTCATATGCATGTTGTGGACTGAGGATGGATCGGTCTGCATGTCGTAGCGGTTGATATGAGGATCAGGCTGCACGCCGCAGCGGTATTGCGCTTGGGCTGTAGGAGCCCCTCCAGAGTCTATACACACCCCAAGTGAGCGCCGTCGACGTTAATTGGATCGGGCTACACGCCGTAGCGGTTATGTGCTTTGCACTGCATCTTTGTCTGTGAATTATCTCTGATACAGGTAATGTACTGTTGTTGCTAGTTCATAGGAGGAATCAGACTATAGTTTAGCTTCATTATGTGGTATTCTGTGGATTTCTTACTTTCAGCTACTTGTATATATTTATTACTCACTGAGTACTTAGTACTCACCCCTACTCCCTACACCTTTGTGTGCAGATTCAAGTACACATGAGGGATAAATGAGCACTCCAGCTTTTATCAGTATTTATCCGAGTTGCTGAGGTAGCTGTTGGCATTCGCAGGACCTGGCTTCTCTTCTTATTCCAGTTTTCCTTTATATATACATTATTCAGACTTGAGTGATTTGTTCAAATATTGTTATCCGATTATGTTTAGAGGCTCTA
>JASVEL010005428.1:0-187901 GCA_032618575.1 Nicotiana noctiflora | reverse complement strand
ATATATGAGATATACATAGTCATATATATTAGATGTGTCCTACTACAATCGTATTAGTATTACTTTATTTTAGCCAAAGTAATACGATGTGGTTGAATAGTAATTTTGCCTTTTTACTAAATAACTTGGATATAGAAGGGCTAAATAACAACTGGATTTAAGGGGAGTAATGAGTTGATTTTTCATCTTGTCAATCTTAGTGAATACTTACCGTGACGTATATTCAACTAATGATATTCTCTTCTTCCTTGTTTGTAGAACATATAATAGATAAATAACGTTCCGCAGAAAGAACTATTTATCTGGACTGAGTAGGGCGTCTGATATTCCTAAGATGACTTTTCGCACTCGGTATGGGCACTACGAGTTCTTAGTCGAAGTTCATGAATATAAACTTGTCATTCACGGTCCTTACATCGAATTACCCGTTCGACTAATACATTATTGGGGTAATGTATGTTCCATTTGATAATTGTACAACTACGGAAGGAGTAACATTATATTGAAACTTGAAATATAATATGTAGTCATAACCATTCTAATCCCTAGTTCTAGTGGATTATGACTAATGGAGTGAATCCATAATTTTATATTGGTAAATAAATATTGAGATAAATCCGAGACTAGACGTATATAGGATATATCTGTAATGTATATAGACTTAGACTACAACAAAATTATGTATATGTAATAGACTCAGATGATGGACATTATATTCTATCGATTGAACTATATACATGATCGGGATTGTGACGATCCGGCCCGTCGTCACGGGAATTACCACCCCGTTATCATGTATTTATGTGTTTTATGCTTTTATATCAGTGTTAGAGTCTATCGGGTGAGTTAGGAATGATTTGGATTGAAAATAAGGCATATAGCCTTTTTGAAGGAAGCTGGAATATGGAAAGTTAACATGGAGTTGACTATTTAGTTAGAGTGCTCGGAATCGGATTCTGATGATTTGGTTAGTTCCGGGAGGTGATTTGTGACTTAGGGGAGTGATCGGAATTGAATTTGGAGGTCCGGTGTAGAAATACGCTTGAATTGGCTAAGGTTGAATTTTGGCGAAATCCGAACGGTAGGCGAGATTTTGATCCGTGGGTCAGAATAGAATTCCGACAATATCTGTAGCTTCGTCATGTGATTTTGGATATGTCTGTAAATTTTCAGGTCATTTGGACGTCGTTTGGTCGAGTTTTTGATCGAATGTGTAATTCAGAAAGTTTTAAGCAATTTAGGCTTGAATTCGATGTGAATTGTGGGTTTTGGTGTTGTTAGACGTGTTTTGAGGGTTGGAGAAAGTTTGAATAAGGTATTAGGATGTGTTGGTGTGATTTGATGAGGTCCCGGGGGCCTCGGGGTGTTTTCGGGTGGTTAAACGAGAGAAAAACATGGAAATTGCAGGTTGAAGCAATTCTGGTTCTGTTGTTTTCGCCCCTGCGGAAATATGGGCGCAGAGGCGAGTCCGCAGGAGCGGACTGAGGAGCGCAGAAGTGCTTGGTCGCGCAGAGGCGGAAGTCTGTCCGCTGAGGCGAGGTCGCTGGTGCGAAGAGCGTGCCACAGAAGCGGTCTAGAGGCGGATTGGGGAGATCCGTAGAAGCGGATGATTGGTCGCATAAGCGAGTCCGCAGAAGCGGACTGTAGTGCGCAGAAGTGAGGGTTTTTCGCAGGAGCGGTTATGTGTACGCGGAAGAGGACGCGCGGAAGCGGTCCTAGGCTCGCAGGAGCGGAATTGGTCGGCTAGGCCTGGAGTCGTAGAAGCGACCGGTTGGTCGCGGATACGGGCTCGCAGGAACGGGAGTTTGTCCGTAGAAGCGGAAATCGCAGAAGGATTAATAATATCAAAAGTTAGAAATTTCAGAACATTCTAAAACATTTAGGGCTCGGTCTAAAGAGGCGATTTGGGCGATTTTGAAGGGAAATTCAAGGAGATTCTTCAGGTAATCAACTATGGACTCAAATTATAATTTGTATTGATAAATTATGCAATTATCTCATGAAATTGGAGGAATTTGGGGTATATTATGGAGGTTTACACCCTAGGCTTGAATTATAAAAAATCAAGAATTTGAATGGGCAAATGGAGTCCGAATTTTGTAAATTGTATATGCCTAGACTCGTGTTGAGATGAGGGTTCTGAATATGTGATTTTTGTAATTTTTCGATAAGCGTTCCGAAAGTCGGGTTTTGGCAACTTTGTAGTTTTAGGTGTAAATTGAGTTGTTTTGACTGGGTATCATCCCATTGGCCTAATTTGATGTGTTTCTATTATATTTGATCAGATTCTACGCGTGCGGAGCTTGATTCTCGTGGAAAGGGCATCGCGGATTAGTCGTCGAGCCATATTAAGGTGAGTAATGGATGTGGGTGATGACCAGCGGGTTCGAAACCCCGGTATACCACTTTGTGACGATGTATAGCGGCGAGACACGTACTATCCTTTGAGTGCAGGGTCGATTGTGATTTGAGGACTATGGCTTAGTCCGACCTGTTGATAGTGTATTGTGATATTGGCTATCCTTGAGCCGATGAACCTCCTTCTCGGATGGTTGCTATTATATTGTGATATTGGCTATTCGTGAGCCGGTGAACCTCCTTCTCTGATGGTTGTGTACTTTTATGGGCTGTGAGCCGGTTATTGGGATCCTGCGAGGATCGTTATCATTGTTCTGTGATATTGACATGCTAGTTTTACTACTAGTCCGTAGCTATTACTGTTATCGTGATTTTCCAATCTCTGGAACTTTGACATACTATTTTCAACTGAAAAATGATAAAAGAGTTTTCAAAACTACTTTTGAGCCTGTGAGGCTGCATTTGCATATTAGCTGACTGGTAGTGGATCGGGCTGCGCACCGCAGCGTATATTTATGATATTGTGCTTGGGCTGTAAAAGCCCTTCCGGAGTCTGAACTCCCACAGTGAGCACGGGTACCCAAATTGGATCGGGCTACGCGCCGTAGAGGTCATTTCATGCATTGCATTGCATCTAGCTACATCTACTAGCTGTTATACCGTGTTGTTGATACTTGTTGGTACATTACTATTGATATTGAACTGTTACAGGGTATTTCATTACAGCTTTGCTTAGTGCTATATTGAGATTTCTTATCTACGCTGTCTTGCTCCTGTTCATTACCACTGAGTCTGGCAGTACTCATTTTACTTCCTGCACCTTGTGTGCAGATCCAAGTACTCAGCAGTCCTGATTCGGTAGTTGTTTCGAGGCGATATCTGCGGGATAGTCGAGGTAGCTGCAGAGTCCGCAGGACCTGACATCCCTTCCACCTGTCTTTTCATTGTCTTGCTATTTCTTCCCGCACTGAGTATCTTGTAAAAACACTATTGCACTTATGTTATCTGTAGAGTCTCTTGACTCTTGACCCCTCGGTCTTTGGGGAGTTGTTACTATTTGGGACTTGATCCCCATATTGGTATTCTGTCATTATTGGCTTATTTCTGTTATGCTTAAATTGGATAAGGTGAGCTCTCAGCTACGTGAATGTTGTTAATTGGTCGGGCTGGCCTAGCAACGTGCTGGGAGCCATCACGACCGGGTTTGGGGTCGTGACAGGGATTAAAATACAGTATTTCAGTAAGATTGTTTATATCCGGTTACCAATACGATTGTATTTGTCAATACGATTGGTGACATAATGCTTTAAAGTAATGGTAGCTTCAGTGGTGTACCATTGGAGACGCAATGTGTTCTTAAAATGATGAATAGGGCTCAAATCATTATGATGAAATTACGATGACATTAATGTTGACAATTGAAATATTTGACCACATCTGTATTTCACATAAGTCCATTTGACTATACATCTCCATAATAGCTCAAATGAACAACTATTAATGGCAAATCCCTAGTATTTCAATTACCATGATACATAACGGATTAGGTATAACCGGAATTACTTCAAAAGAATTCTTACATTGACAATATAATTATTTATTTGTAATAATTTAGGCCATTATATTCTAGATATGTAATCTCCAATTACAAATTTCAAAGGGATAACTTTAATATGAATGTAATACATATAATTAGTATATATAGGTGCATTCTCACATTCATATACTAGGACGTAACAATATTTCTTCGATCTGAAATATGGGACTTCATCATTAGGGTAATAATATTTATCTAATTACTGAAAATAGGAAATATATAACCCAATGTTTAGTTCAAATCATTAAAATATGCTAGAATAACGAGGGCAATAATAGTAATTAGTCATAACTATAAAAATTTTGGTCAATTATTATGTAACAATAGGGCTACCCAAATAGTTGTAATAAAGACATCGTATCATAGTACCATTAAATACGTCATATTGTGTATATATTAATGGCCACTTTGAAAATTACCTTCCGTAACAATCACTAGGTCAGAAATATTCATTCACGGTCCATTATACTTGACTACAATCGTATTACATTACTCACAATCTGTTATACATTTTCCGTTATTGAGCCAAGATTTTAAGTCCATTATTGAATTACGCCAAGCGTTTATGACTCAATGCGAAAGGGATATGTCATATAATCGCCGATTGAAATTTATGACTTACTGATCATATTCATATATAATAGATTTATATAAATCGACCTCCAATCGTATCATCCAAATTGTAGTTCCTAGGAACGTATTATATAAAATGTTACCTAACCCATAATTTAAGGCGATATATAAGTTAACTCTGGAACATTAATTTTGATTATGTGTTAAGCCTTTGTTAAACATATATGTGATAAATTACTATCTATGTATTTGGAAGACTACGCACCACCTGCGTCTATATTAAAATTAGCTATTTTAATCAGTATCCAAATGGTTACAAGCGATAATGATTGGGAGTAATATAAATTTTTTGTATATACTGTATACCATCATTATACTAGGAGGAGTATTGAAGATATAATTAAGTAAATAAAAGTGTATATTTTCTGATCACATATGATACATGAAGTAGAGAAATAAGAGCTAGCATACCATCCAAGTCCCAAGGATCATAAGGGTAAAGATCAAGATCAGGAATGACATCAGGATGACAAGGTAAGAGACCAGCCTTGCGATGGAGAAAATGAACAACTAGTTCTTCATCTGTTGGGTAGAATCGAAATCCAGGAGGTAGGTTTACATTATTATCCCCCATGATATATCAATTAATGTTATATATATAAAAGCTCGCTGATGGATGAGGAATAATACAACAAAGTATATATAGTGATGGAAAATATGGTTAGTATAGAGAATTAAGAAGGACAAAGTAATGGTGTAAATATTTGGAGAAAGGTTATTTATAGAGAAAGAAAGGAAGGAGAGAGAGAGAGAGTATATAGAGAATTGACGTGAGAAAGAAGGTGCTTTAGGAGATCATCAACACCACCACCATACTTTCACTTCCCAATTCTGTGTCAATTCATGTGTTTTGCTTCAAAGAAGGATTTGCTATGCTTTTTCATTTGATTAGATATTTAAAGGATAAATAGTAGTAGATTTGGCTGGCGGCTCTCTGCTCCAAGGCGGCCGGGTGGCCACCTATTTATGTGAACGTTTGGATCCAAATCTGATACTCCTCTTTATGTGAGACCATTGGGACCTCCTTTCTATAGGTCAGAATTCATTTCAGTTCGATATCTTTTAAGTGACTTGATAGTGTAAAATATTTCTTATACTAATGGTGTATATCACTTAAATTCTTTATATATTGTGACGATCCGGCCCGTCGTCACGGGAATTACTATCTCGTTATGTTGTAATTATATGTTTTATGCGTTTATATCAGTGGGGTGAGTTAGGAGTGAATAGGATTGAAAATGAGACATATAGCCTTTTTGAAGAAAACTTGAATATGGAAAGTCAACCTGGAGTTGAGTATTTAGTTAGAGGGCTCGGTATCGGATTCTGATGATTCGGGTAGTTCTGGAAGGTGATTTGTGAATTAGGGGAGCGATCGGAATTGAATTCGGAGGTCCGGTGTAGAAATAGACTTGAATTGGCTAAGGTTGAATTTTGGCGAAATCCGAACGGTAGGTGAGATTTTGATCCGGGGGTCGGAATGGAATTCCGACCATTTCTGTAGCTTCGTCATGTGATTTTTGATATGTCCGCAAATTTTCAGGTCATTCGGACGTCGTTTGGTCGGGTTTTTGATTGAATGTTAGTTTCGGGCGTTTTGAAGAAACTTAGGCTTGAATCCGTGTGTGATTAGTGATTTTGATGTTTAGGATGGTGTTTTTATGATTGGAACAATCCGTATCGTGTTTTGGAGTATGTTGGTGGTTTTCGTTGGGGTCCCGGGGCCTTGGCGTGAATCCAGACCATCATCTGGCATTTTTGAATATGGAAAATTTGCAGAAAAATTGCAGAAATTGTGCAGAAGGTTAAGCCTTCGCGTTCGCGAGGGCAAGGCCCGCGTTCGCGTAGCCTGGGGCCAGTTGGTCATCGCGTTCGCGAGGGGGAATGCCACATTCACGTAAGAGAAAGACGGGAAGCATCGCGTTCGCGATGGTGTGGGTCGCGGACGCGTAGGAGGAAAAGGCGAAGCATCGCGTTCGCGTGGATTGGGGACGCGTTCGCGTAGAAGGAATCCCGGATGGATGCAGAGTGTGCATTGCGAACGCGTGGGGCATGTCGCATTCGCGAAGGGTAATTTGGTCAGAGCATCGCGGACGCGTGATAGGTAACGTGAACGCGAAGAAGGATTTGGTCTGGCATTGAAATAAATTGCAGATCCAGTGTAGTCGCGGGTTTCACACCCAAAACACAAATTTTGAGTTCTAGAGAGAGAAACTCATGGGAGATTGCTGGGAAATAACCGGGTATTCGTCAGAGGTAAGTTTTATGGCTTAATTACAGCATTTTATCATGAAATCCTTGATTAATTCTCTGTAAATGGAAGATTAAAGGTGGGTTTTAGCCCTAGGCCTAAAATTGAAGAAAAACACTGATTTGAGTGGGCAAATGGAGTCCGAATTTTGTAAATTTTATATGCCTAGACTCGAATTGAGACGAGGGTTCCGAATATGTGACTTTCGTAATTTTTCGAGAAGCGTACCGAAAGTCAGGTTTTGGCAACCTTGTGAATAAATTGAGTTGTTTTGACTGGGTATCATTCCATTGGCCTAATTTGATGTGTTTCTACCATATTTGATCAGATTCTACGCGTGCGGAACATGATTCTCGTAGT
Source organism: Nicotiana noctiflora (assembly GCA_032618575.1). Classification (NCBI taxonomy): domain Eukaryota; kingdom Viridiplantae; phylum Streptophyta; class Magnoliopsida; order Solanales; family Solanaceae; genus Nicotiana; species Nicotiana noctiflora. Next base: position 180,702 of record JASVEL010005428.1, on the reverse strand, counting down.
AAGGGCATCGCGGACTAGACATCGAGCTGTATTGAGGTGAGTAATAGATGTGGGTGATGACCAGCGGGTTCGAAACCCTGGTACACGACTTTGTGACGCTGTATAACGGCGAGACACGTACTCTCTTGAGAGTGCGGGGTCGATTGTGATTGGGGACTATGGCTTAGTCCGACCTGTTGATACTGTGTTATGATGTTGGCTATTCTTGAGCCGTCGAACCTCCTTTATCGGATGGTTGCATACTATATAGTGATATTGGCTACCCTTGAGCCGTTGAACCTCCTTCTTGGACGGTTGAGTACACTTATGGCCGTGAGCCAATTATTGGAATCTTGCGATGATCGTTATCATTGTTCTGTGATATAGACATGCTAGTTTTACTACCAGTCCGTAGCCTACGAGGCTGCATTTGAATGTTAGCTGACTGGTAGTGGATCAGGCTGCACGCTGCAGCGTATATTCATGATATTATGCTTGGGCTGTAGGAGCCCCTCTGGAGTCTGAATCCCCACAGTGAGCACGGGTACCCAAATTGGATCGGGCTACGCGCCGTAGTGGTCATTTCATGCATTGCATTGCATTTAGCTACTTCTGCTAGTTGTTATACCATGTTGTTGATACTTGTTGGTATTCTACTGTTGATATAGAACTATTACAGGATATTGGTTACAGCTTTACATAGTGCTTTATTGTGGATTTCTTATCTACGCTGTCTTACCCCTGTTTATTACCACTGAGTCTGGCAGTACTCATTGTACTCCCTACACCTTGTGTGCAGATCCAGGTACCTCTCAGCAGACCTGATCCATTACCACTGAGTCCGCAAAACCCGATACTCCTTCCTACTGTCTTTTGATTCTGTATTTGTTATTTCTTTCCGCACTTGGTATCATGTAAATGCTTATTACACTCATGTACTTGTAGAGGCTCATGACTCTTGACCCCTCGGTCTTTGGGGAGTTGTACTGTGTTGGGACTTGGTTCCCTGTTTCGATATTTCTATCACTGTTGTTTTATAAATTGTAGCAGGGGTCGTTCTTTCAGGTCTCATCAGTCTGGACGTGCAGAGTCCAGTGGGGTTTCATCAGATCGTGGTCGTCAGGGCCATCAGGGTTATCAGGGTCAGCAGAGTCAGCCTGCACTGAGTGCTCTTCCAGCTCAGAGCTCTGCTCCTGCTTCCTCAGCACATGGTTCATCTGTAGCGAGGGGTCCTCAGCAGCCCCTTCTTCCATCTTCAGGCCGTTGTTTTGAGTGCGGTGATTTGGGTCATATCAGGAGAGAGTGTCCTCAGTGGCTTCGTAAGCGGTCTCAGCAGAGGGATCGGCCCTCGTCTTCTACTCCTGTTTCTTCGGCGCCAGCACAGTCGGCTAGGACTGGTGGCCAGGTATCCAGAGGTCGCCCCAGGGGCGAGGATCGTACTGGTGGAGGCCAGGCTCGTTTTTAAGCTCTTCCGGATAGGAAGGATGCTAGTGCTTCAGATGGGGTCATTTCAGGTATTATGTCAGTCTGCCACAGGGATGCTTCTGTCTTATTTGATCCCGGATCCACCTATTCTTATGTTTCTACTTATTTTGCACATCATTTGGGTATGATCCGTGGTATTCTTGCCTTGCCCGTACATGTGTCTACCCCAGTCGGGGATACTGTTATGGTGGATCAGGTATATCGATCCTGTCTTATTACTATTGGGGGTCTGGAGACCCGAGTTGATCTATTACTACTAGGCATGGTAGATTTCGATGTAATTCTAGGCATGGATTGGCTATCTCCTTACCATACGATTTTGGACTGTCATGCCAAGACAGTCACACTAGCTATTCCAGGTAATCCGAGGATTGAGTGGCGTGGCTTGACTGATTATGTGTCCGACAGGGTGATTTCTTATACTCGCCACTCCGAGTGAGATCTTATGGTGTACCAAACAACCCAATCACTCGAGATGATGACCTCTAATCGCAACAATTTCCCATGATAACCAAATATTACTGAAAAATCTTTCTCATTAGCTAAAGTCTTGTTCCAATATCTTCATATACTGCCCACATCAACTGAAACACGCGATATATCGAATCCATTTCTCAGGTCATCCATGCATGACTCAATTTCCCTTTTAACTGATACCATAATAGATTTCGGAGCCAAACCTCGACATTACATTTCTAACCAGCTGAAATCATATATGCCTGCACTCATTAATGGCTCCAAAAATCATTTCGATTATAACACACCGTACTGGTGATATAACACCTCAACACCGGCCTAATCCACAATGAGCACAACACAGGCTCCAATAAGAAATGTCTCAACATACTCAAATCATGACAACTAACTCAAACACAAAAGCTATAATGCAATTCCTCCGTACCATCGTAACATAGGACTGGGATCCAATCTCGCATTATAGAAATAGAGTACTTGAATTCTCCTCGAAAGTTCATAACATCATATGGCCTTACCACAACTTATGATTCCATCCGAACACTATTACCCCTGAAGCACCTCAAGTCATCATGCTCAAAATAGTCAGCTACGCACAGATTTAGGTCTGAACTCGAGCAATCAACCTCACCCACGGTGAAACAATTAATATACGCCATCAAATCTTGTAAAGACATAACCGATGCGCCATCTTCCGAGCGACACCCAACAGTGACTTTCCTCAGAGACTAGGAAGTATTGTACATAAGGTAACATAGAAAAACTATTCTCCATGTCACACGGTTATGGCGTGCAACCTGCTCAAAATAACATACGCGTGGTGGTGTGCCATCCGATCCAGATACCATACATGTGCCGGCGTGCCACCCGATTCAAATAACCCGTGGCGGCGTGCCACCCGATCAACGCATAAATCTCGCAAAAGGAAATGAACACTGAGTCAGTTGCTCATTACAATAAACATATATAGCCTCAAGCTCGGCCACAAGAAACGCATCCGACTAAGTTCCTCAACATCGGAACTGAATCAATGGTAGAAACCTTTGCATTGATATCTGCCACGAAGGCCCAACTGACAAAGCCATACCTACCAGTCGTCTGCTGGTCCTGGGTACAACTACCCTCTTGGAGCATACTCCGATGCACTCTGCTGCGCAATTCGTGCCGTTTCCGACATAGTCCATATCACATTAGTCTAGACCACCTGACTTATGACAAGTAGTTTGCAATCAAGTATCATAAAACAAGTTCCTCCTATTAAGCTAAGGGAGATCCACTAGGGCTTCCAATTTCCAATGATCGCTAAACGGTGCCAATACACACGATATACAACCACTCCATAGGCGGATTAGGAGAACTTCTAGTCTCCATCACCTATATAACACATGAACCACTATGCTTGATTTCACACTACACTGTGCGAATATATAACACACATCAAGCATCCATTCATACCACGAAAGTCATTCTTGTCGATCCAACAAGTGAATACCACCATACCATTACATATTATCAGTTTACAATACCTTGTCCCTTTTTGACCATATACCCTACCAAATCACTAGAATAGCAATATCATTTTTCCTTAATCACCAGAAAGATCGATTCTTAGATCACCTACAGCTGCCCGTTGTCACACCTCCTTTTTCAAGCTTTACTACATCCCCAGAATGGATATTGCAAAGAAAGGGAGGTTTTTTCCAATTAAAGGACAATCAAAATGGGATTCATTTATTAAGAGATTTAGAGTCGCCACTTGGGAGATTTATGGTGTCCCAAGTCACCGGTTTGAATCCCAAGTTGAGGAAAAGGTTTGACTCTATTTAATAGTCCGCGAACTAGTAATCCGGATAAGGAATTATGTTAACCCGGGAGAAGGTGTTAGGCATTCCCGAGTTCCGTGGTTCTAGCACGGTCGCGCAACTGTCATATTTGGATTATTTATCTGTTTTATACCATGCTTTAGCTTATGTGCAAAGCTTAACCCTTAACCGCTTTTAATATTATTTTACAAGAATTGCAACGTTGTAAAAATTGTATTTCGGATCACACCGTACCACTACGCCTGCGACCTTTAACGCATTTTGACTTCATTGAGATTTGGATTTGGGTCACATAAATGTGCACCCATATCTAGGAAAGTATATTATTAAAGTCGTGCCTAAAGAGTCTATCGTGTTGTTAACTATGGGGAAAGACCATGAAATTCGCTAAACGGTCCTTCCGAGTCTATGTTTTTTTACTGAAACTTATTTGAGAGCCCCACAATTATATTTTTTACGCGGCGAGGCTCATCTCATTTTATTAAGTCCAAACTAAGTAGCTAAAATTCTATAGCGATTTTTATCTTAAACAAACAAAGAAAAGAAGAATCGTGGCTGACTATTATTAAGAATATCAAGCTTCAAGTTCAAATTCGTGTACAAACAAAAGTCTAACTTTTCAATTTAAACCTATTACTCAATTTGAAGTTTAACTTTATATTTATAGAATTCAAGTTATTTTGGACCTAATACCAACTTGTCTTATCCAAATTATTTCGGACCTAACTCCAAATTGTCCACTTCCTAATGTCCATCATGCTCAAGTGTGATCTTGCTTTACTTTTTGCAAACCTTTTCCTTAATGAAAAAAAAACAAGCTGAAAAAAATTGAAATAGTAAGGTGACTTTTGTTGATCATCATCGTAGTACCTAACAGTATCCGTAATTGTGATCTTATTTCTCATTCCAATCAAACTCAAAGTGAAAAGGCAAAGTTATGCATTTACTAACAGACACTTATATCGTGATTATTGATATAACATATTATTATCCGAAATTACCAAGGCTATACAATATTATCTAGTATGTGGCTCATGAAATTTGGTACAATTTATACTTCAATTCTAAACTTAATGATAGACTTGAATCTCGTTAGAACAATATAAAAGAAACTAAACTAAGATAATGACAAAGAGGCCAAAATCTGATCACAATCCACAGTTAAACAGTCCAGTTATACATATTCTACTTCCAGAATTATCTTCAGATTTAATGCGCAATTAGTACCTGTCATCTAACTTTAAAAGTATCAAATCACAATATTAATCCTTAAACTAACTGATTTTCTATGGCTACATTTCAGTATAGTCTTATCACATTTTTCGAATAACAAACTAGCATACACACGAAAAGGCAAAAACATATCAAAGATTATAACACAACACAAAAAAAAAATCAATTTACATCTATTCAACAAGTCTTCATATCCAACATTGCTTTGTATTGCCATCTCGAAATTACATAAATTCGAATTTAATTGTGTACCTGGTAGTCGAAATACAAGTAGTAGAAGAAGAAATCAGCAGATGGCAGCTCAACGGCATAGTAACAGCAGCAGTCGACAAACACAGCAGGGAAACCAGTAGAATCAAATCCAAATCCAATGAAAACAACATATTTCCAACACAAAAATCAGAATACTGTAGTTCAATGAACTACTACCAACTTCAAAATCTTACAACTCAATGAAACACTAGTTTAAATACTTATGGAGATTCAAGTGAATCACAAATTGCTTCAGAAGTTTTCAATTAGCGAAAAATCCTTAACCAGACGCAATGTATTGCTCTCAATTTTCAGACTTCTTTTTTTTAATGACTCTCCAAAGAAATCTCTGTTTTCGAATGTCTGTGTGTGTCCTGTTAAAGTCTGAATTCTGTCCTTTTATAGAACCAAACAAAACCAGCAGAATATTCAAACTCACTCCTTTTTCTTTAGCACATGGGCACCCTTAACCTTTTAACCATTTCCAGCTCTTAAAAGCATTCCAGCAGAGTTAATAAACACAATCTTCCATCATATTCTCCAACCAACCCACTAACTAATGTCTAATTCTAATTTTTAATTCCAAAATGTATTGGCAGCCTATTTTTCTATTCAAAATCGCTTAAACCTGCGAAATGGTTCCCATGTGACTTCTGTTTTCTAACCCTAAGAGTGTATTAAACAATGTTTTAAACTAAGTGGTCCAACTAATATCCCCCGACAGATCACCCTTGGACCATTTTCAAACCTTTTCTTCAAATTCCTAATTCCCTTTGAATCCTACAACTATAATTAACATCTATAACCAATTCAGACTTAACAAAATTGATTTAGAGTTTGAGTCAATGCTCAAGTTAGACTTAATAGCACCAAACAAGAACAGAACTAATAGGGTGATTCCAATGACTGTGGACTAAACAAGAACCAAAGGAAACTTTTTTAATTGACGAAATCAATTCAAATGACTAAATGAACAGAAATATTTTTTGACCTTATAAACATGTCTGATGTAGAAGGAATGGAACAATTTAAAAAAAATAAAAAATAACATACTAAAAAAAATAAAAAAAAAACTTAACAAATAACAACTTTAAGAAAAACTGGAACAAAAGAGAAAGAAAATTACCTCAGGCTCTATAGACCAGAACTAATCACATGCCCTTTGAAATCAATTTCCAATTAGTATTATAGGCATATTTCGTCAGAAACATGTTTATAATACTAACTAGAAACCAACTCGACCCTAATGATTTTGACGAAGTCTTGAATCCCTGAGCCCAAGATCCGTCATTTGATGGTTTTAAGTCGGATTTGGGCCAAATTGGCTAAGGATTAGGGGCGAGGGTGATTCGCTGGATAGGTGGTATGATTTTGGGGGTGTTTGGTGTCTGTTGAGTCTGGACTCGAATCTTCAAATGAAGATTCGAAACAAATCAGGTCGATTCGAGCCAAAATGATACTAGATTTGGGTTCAAGGGGTTGAGATGTATCAGGGGTGTTCTTTTGGTGGCCGGCGGCATTGTTGCCACCGAGTTTTAGGCGGTGGAATGGTCCGGCAGCTAGGGTTTTATTCAAGGGTCGTTTGGGTTCTTATTCTCCCGAGACGGAAGGGAGAAATGGGGCCGTGTAACAGGGTTCGGGTATTTTTGGGTTTTGGTATATCAAAAATGAATAAATTTATCCCAACTGTTCGATCTGATAAGATCAACGGCTTGGATCCATTCACTACACAAAACGGAGACCCTTCAATTGGCTTAAGACCGGTTAGGTCTTTGGAATGAAATGGGTCGGGTACAAAGGAATGATCAAGGTCGTTGGATTAATTGGAGTGAATGGCTGAGATCTGAGAAGACTGAATTTGGGCTGTGTATAATTGGATTGGGACTGGACTTTGGTCCAGTTTTTCTTTTCCAATTTTTCTTCTTCTTTTTATTATTTAGTCCCTAATTTATTAGAACAAAAATTTTGACTATACTACAAAAAATCAAATTAAATTATAAAAGTACTAATTAAGTTACACTAATAATTATCACACACAATTAAATATCAATTAAAATAAAATCACATAATTTTGACATTAAATACTAAAAATACAAAATTACATATTTTTTTTTATTTTTTCATTTTCGTAAAATACATTTAAACACTTCTAAGTGCGGAATTATATCCTAAAAATACAAATGCGACATTTTTGTATTTTTTATTGATTTAAACAAATAGTCATGGACACACAAACACAAACAATTAGAGAAAAATAACACAAAATCCACAAATATTGCAAACAATACAAAATTATTTTATTTTGAATTTTTTTGGGAGTAAGTCTCACATAGGGAAAAAATCACGTGCTCACAGTTGCCCCTCTTTGCGCGGGAATACGAAGAGTTTTTGTGCAAAGACAAGTGAGCAAATACGAGCAATTTTTTGCCCGTTCGAGCACTCCGTGTGAAGCATTTTTTGAAAGACTTGACCGAACCTTTGCTTCAAAAGGTCTCCTACATATCCCTGGCTAAAAGGGAATCAGGTCAATGTAGTTCAGGAAGTTTGGTAGCTGGGACTACCATGAAGCTGTGATCTTGCTGTTACTGTTGTTGCATGCTGTTACCACTACTTTACTGAGCTCCTTATTGCACCGTGCTAAAAGGAAAAACAAGAAGCTAAGCTAGCCTATGGATCGTAAGATCTCATCTATCTTTAACTTATTCATGTCGCCTTGCCTTCTTATCGTCTTTTGTTTCTTCCAATGCTTTCTTTTGAGAACTTTGAGGTGGCTCTGGCCTTTCCTTCTTTGAACATTAGTTTTACTCATTTTTCTCAAACTGCTATGGATATAGCTTTCTCCCTCAAGTCTGCTATATTGAAGGGGTAGACAAAGTTTGAAAGCTTGTTCCTTTCTGGATGTGTCTCATATCTCTTGTAACTTATGTGCTTGGATTTGCGTTGAGAACTTTGCTATATCTTTCTGCTTTCGGCTGGGTTACTGGTTTCAAAGCCTGTAACGCGAAGAGCTTTTCCAGCCACTGTTGCCTTCTTTCTCACTTATGACCTTGGGTTTGTGCTGGGGATCTTCCGACGTGTCCCTCTGCTTTCATGGTGGGTCGCTGGTTTCAATACCTGCTATGTAAAACTGAAAATTATTCCTCTTGTTATACAGGTGGGTGCCTATTTTCTAAGACATGAAAATGTATTCCCTCATTATACAGGTGGGTGCCAAATTTTAAGACGTGAAAAATATTCCCTTGTTATACGGGTGGGCGCCTAATTACTAACACATGTAAAGTATTCCCTTGTTATACAGGTGGACGCCTATTTATTAAGACATGTAAACTATTCCCTTGTTAAACAGGTGGGTGCCTGTAACGACCCGGCCCGTCGTTACGGGAGTTATCACCCCATTTTCTTCATTTAACACTTCAATATGCTAATTTATATGTGTTCGGAAAGTTAGGAGCAAATCGGAAGAAATTTAGATAAAAATGAGGCCATAAACCTCTTTTTGAAAAGAATATGTTGGAAAAGTCAACCGAATGTTGACCGATGAGTTAGATAGCTCGAAATTGAATTCTAATGATTCTACTAGTTTCGGGGGATCATGTATGGCTTAGGAGAGCAATCGGAATCGAATTCGGAGGTCCGGTGTAGAATAAGGCTTGAATTGGCTAAGGTTGGATTTTGGCAAATTCCGGTTGATAGATGAGATTTATATCCGAGGATCGGAATGGAATTCCGAGAGTTCTATGTGATTTTTGGTGCGTGTGAAAAGTTTCAAGTCCTTCGGAAGTGTTTAGGTTGGGTTTTAGATCAAATGCAAGTTTCGGAAGTTTTAGAAGAACTTAGGCCCGAATTCGATGTAAATTTGGTGTTTTGATGTTAGTTTTGGTGTTTTGAGAGTGAAACTAAGTTTGAATGATCATATGTGGCATGTTAGTATGTTCGTATGCAGTCCCGAGGAGCTCGGGTGAGTTTCAGATATGTTTGGGTTGCGTTATGCTCGTTTTTCTTATGCTTCGACATCGTTTCTTCAAGCATAAATGATATCATATTGAACACATGGGCTCCTATTACTGTTTTGAATGAAGCATTGAATCCGTATCGTAATTACGGACCCGTAGCAAAAAGAATCATCGAATTTGGACATCGTATGAGGATTTTATGGCCATTTTACAAAAGTTACCGAGATTTTCAGGTTAATGACGAAACTGCCCCTGACGGCGTATTAAAAACCTGCACTATTTGCAAATCTTAAAACCTACATATCTCCTTCATTATAAGGTCAAATTGAGTGATTCAAAAACCTATATTCATTAGCATTTCACAAGGAATTCATTGGGAGCAGTAAAACGCGTGAACAATATACCTATAATGAGCAGGTCGAATTTTCTTCCAATTTTGGAACGGGAAGAAGCTTCTGAGGCGATTATTAAGGGGGTTTTGACACAGTTACCCACAAAAACAAAACTATTTACCCTTGTCTACCCATTTATTTTTCTACCCATAAGCTAATTACATTTCCTACCCATAGTAGTTATTGTAGGGAATTGTTTTCTTTATTCTCCATTTTTTTTATTTCTATACTTCTTTTCTTCTTCTTTTTCTTTTTTCTTTTCTTTTCTGCTTTTCTTTTTTCTAGTTTTCATCATTTTTTTTCTTTTTTCCTTTTCTGACTTTATTTAATTTTTTATATTGTTTTTTTCTTCATAATCTAATTTTATTTACCGTTTTTACTATTTTTTAATATTTTTTTATACAATAAGAAATATTATTGATATAGTAAATATATTTTCACATTTTTTTAATATAACTAGTACAATATACCTTTTATTTTATTTTTATGTCACATTTTTTAAGTTTAATTATTAAACTGAAATAATATTAGTGGTCACTTGATCAAATATTCTAAATATCACATTGACTGTTGTTAAGTACCATAAATTACATAATCAGATTGTAAGAATCAACACGTGATTGTCATGTAAACCTTGATCTCCTTCCCTATAAATATCAGTACACACTTTACCATTAGCAGTAATATAACCAGTTATAGAGCAAGAAAACATAATCTACGGCAACCAAATCTCCATATATACTCGTTAGAATAAAAATAATAATAAAATATTTTAATTTAGAACAAAAGTATAAGTAGCGAAAAAGACTTCTAGTACCATGTGATACCAATATAGTATATATATATTTGGGTCTTTGGGGAGTTGTTACTATTTGGGACTTGATCCCCATATTGGTATTCTGTCATTATTGGCTTATTTCTGTTATGCTTAAATTGGATAAGGTGAGCTCTCAGCTACGTGAATGTTGTTAATTGGTCGGGCTGGCCTAGCAACGTGCTGGGAGCCATCACGACCGGGTTTGGGGTCGTGACAGGGATTAAAATACAGTATTTCAGTAAGATTGTTTATATCCAGTTACCAATACGATTGTATTTGTCAATACGATTGGTGACATAATGCTTTAAAGTAATGGTAGCTTCAGTGGTGTACCATTGGAGACGCAATGTGTTCTTAAAATGATGAATAGGGCTCAAATCATTATGATGAAATTACGATGACATTAATGTTGACAATTGAAATATTTGACCACATCTGTATTTCACATAAGTCCATTTGACTATACATCTCCATAATAGCTCAAATGAACAACTATTAATGGCAAATCCCTAGTATTTCAATTACCATGATACATAACGGATTAGGTATAACCGGAATTACTTCAAAAGAATTCTTACATTGACAATATAATTATTTATTTGTAATAATTTAGGCCATTATATTCTAGATATGTAATCTCCAATTACAAATTTCAAAGGGATAACTTTAATATGAATGTAATACATATAATTAGTATATATAGGTGCATTCTCACATTCATATACTAGGACGTAACAATATTTCTTCGATCTGAAATATGGGACTTCATCATTAGGGTAATAATATTTATCTAATTACTGAAAATAGGAAATATATAACCCAATGTTTAGTTCAAATCATTAAAATATGCTAGAATAACGAGGGCAATAATAGTAATTAGTCATAACTATAAAAATTTTGGTCAATTATTATGTAACAATAGGGCTACCCAAATAGTTGTAATAAAGACATCGTATCATAGTACCATTAAATACGTCATATTGTGTATATATTAATGGCCACTTTGAAAATTACCTTCCGTAACAATCACTAGGTCAGAAATATTCATTCACGGTCCATTATACTTGACTACAATCGTATTACATTACTCACAATCTGTTATACATTTTCCGTTATTGAGCCAAGATTTTAAGTCCATTATTGAATTACGCCAAGCGTTTATGACTCAATGCGAAAGGGATATGTCATATAATCGCCGATTGAAATTTATGACTTACTGATCATATTCATATATAATAGATTTATATAAATCGACCTCCAATCGTATCATCCAAATTGTAGTTCCTAGGAACGTATTATATAAAATGTTACCTAACCCATAATTTAAGGCGATATATAAGTTAACTCTGGAACATTAATTTTGATTATGTGTTAAGCCTTTGTTAAACATATATGTGATTACTATCTATGTATTTGGAAGACTACGCACCACCTGCGTCTATATTAAAATTAGCTATTTTAATCAGTATCCAAATGGTTACAAGCGATAATGATTGGGAGTAATATAAATTTTTTGTATATACTGTATACCATCATTATACTAGGAGGAGTATTGAAGATATAATTAAGTAAATAAAAGTGTATATTTTCTGATCACATATGATACATGAAGTAGAGAAATAAGAGCTAGCATACCATCCAAGTCCCAAGGATCATAAGGGTAAAGATCAAGATCAGGAATGACATCAGGATGACAAGGTAAGAGACCAGCCTTGCGATGGAGAAAATGAACAACTAGTTCTTCATCTGTTGGGTAGAATCGAAATCCAGGAGGTAGGTTTACATTATTATCCCCCATGATATATCAATTAATGTTATATATATAAAAGCTCGCTGATGGATGAGGAATAATACAACAAAGTATATATAGTGATGGAAAATATGGTTAGTATAGAGAATTAAGAAGGACAAAGTAATGGTGTAAATATTTGGAGAAAGGTTATTTATAGAGAAAGAAAGGAAGGAGAGAGAGAGAGAGTATATAGAGAATTGACGTGAGAAAGAAGGTGCTTTAGGAGATCATCAACACCACCACCATACTTTCACTTCCCAATTCTGTGTCAATTCATGTGTTTTGCTTCAAAGAAGGATTTGCTATGCTTTTTCATTTGATTAGATATTTAAAGGATAAATAGTACTCCCTCCGTTTCAATTTATGTGAACCTATTTCCTTTTTAGTCCGTGCCAAAAAGAATGACCCCTTTCCTTATTTGGAAACAATTTACCTTTATGCAATGACTTATAGCCACACAAAATAAAGGTGCATCATTTTACACCACAAGATCAAAAGTCTTCTCTCTTTTCTTAAACTCCGTGCCCAGTCAAATGGGTTCACATAAATTGAAACGGAGGGAGTAGTAGATTTGGCTGGCGGCTCTCTGCTCCAAGGCGGCCGGGTGGCCACCTATTTATGTGAACGTTTGGATCCAAATCTGATACTCCTCTTTATGTGAGACCATTGGGACCTCCTTTCTATAGGTCAGAATTCATTTCAGTTCGATATCTTTTAAGTGACTTGATAGTGTAAAATATTTCTTATACTAATGGTGTATATCACTTAAATTCTTTATATATTGTGACGATCCGGCCCGTCGTCACGGGAATTACTATCTCGTTATGTTGTAATTATATGTTTTATGCTTTTATATCAGTGGGGTGAGTTAGGAGTGAATAGGATTGAAAATGAGACATATAGCCTTTTTGAAGAAAACTTGAATATGGAAAGTCAACCTGGAGTTGAGTATTTAGTTAGAGGGCTCGGTATCGGATTCTGATGATTCGGGTAGTTCTGGAAGGTGATTTGTGAATTAGGGGAGCGATCGGAATTGAATTCGGAGGTCCGGTGTAGAAATAGGCTTGAATTGGCTAAGGTTGAATTTTGGCGAAATCCGAACGGTAGGTGAGATTTTGATCCGGGGGTCGGAATGGAATTCCGACCATTTCTGTAGCTTCGTCATGTGATTTTTGATATGTCCGCAAATTTTCAGGTCATTCGGACGTCGTTTGGTCGGGTTTTTGATTGAATGTTAGTTTCGGGCGTTTTGAAGAAACTTAGGCTTGAATCCGTGTGTGATTAGTGATTTTGATGTTTAGGATGGTGTTTTTATGATTGGAACAATCCGTATCGTGTTTTGGAGTATGTTGGTGGTTTTCGTTGGGGTCCCGGGGCCTTGGGGTGAATCCAGACCATCATCTGGCATTTTTGAATATGGAAAATCTGCAGAAAAATTGCAGAAATTGTGCAGAAGGTTAAGCCTTCGCGTTCGCGAGGGCAAGGCCCGCGTTCGCGTAGCCTGGGGCCAGTTGGTCATCGCGTTCGCGAGGGGGAATGCCACATTCACGTAAGAGAAAGACGGGAAGCATCGCGTTCGCGATGGTGTGGGTCGCGGACGCGTAGGAGGAAAAGGCGAAGCATCGCGTTCGCGTGGATTGGGGACGCGTTCGCGTAGAAGGAATCCCGGATGGATGCAGAGTGTGCATTGCGAACGCGTGGGGCATGTCGCATTCGCGAAGGGTAATTTGGTCAGAGCATCGCGGACGCGTGATAGGTAACGTGAACGCGAAGAAGGATTTGGTCTGGCATTGAAATAAATTGCAGATCCAGTGTAGTCGCGGGTTTCACACCCAAAACACAAATTTTGAGTTCTAGAGAGAGAAACTCATGGGAGATTGCTGGGAAATAACCGGGTATTCGTCAGAGGTAAGTTTTATGGCTTAATTACAGCATTTTATCATGAAATCCTTGATTAATTCTCTGTAAATGGAAGATTAAAGGTGGGTTTTAGCCCTAGGCCTAAAATTGAAGAAAAACACTGATTTGAGTGGGCAAATGGAGTCCGAATTTTGTAAATTTTATATGCCTAGACTCGAATTGAGACGAGGGTTCCGAATATGTGACTTTCGTAATTTTTCGAGAAGCGTACCGAAAGTCAGGTTTTGGCAACCTTGTGAATAAATTGAGTTGTTTTGACTGGGTATCATTCCATTGGCCTAATTTGATGTGTTTCTACCATATTTGATCAGATTCTACGCGTGCGGAACATGATTCTCGTAGTAAGGGCATCGCGGACTAGACATCGAGCTGTATTGAGGTGAGTAATAGATGTGGGTGATGACCAGCGGGTTCGAAACCCTGGTACACGACTTTGTGACGCTGTATAACGGCGAGACACGTACTCTCTTGAGAGTGCGGGGTCGATTGTGATTGGGGACTATGGCTTAGTCCGACCTGTTGATACTGTGTTATGATGTTGGCTATTCTTGAGCCGTCGAACCTCCTTTATCGGATGGTTGCATACTATATAGTGATATTGGCTACCCTTGAGCCGTTGAACCTCCTTCTTGGACGGTTGAGTACACTTATGGCCGTGAGCCAATTATTGGAATCTTGCGATGATCGTTATCATTGTTCTGTGATATAGACATGCTAGTTTTACTACCAGTCCGTAGCCTACGAGGCTGCATTTGAATGTTAGCTGACTGGTAGTGGATCAGGCTGCACGCTGCAGCGTATATTCATGATATTATGCTTGGGCTGTAGGAGCCCCTCTGGAGTCTGAATCCCCACAGTGAGCACGGGTACCCAAATTGGATCGGGCTACGCGCCGTAGTGGTCATTTCATGCATTGCATTGCATTTAGCTACTCCTGCTAGTTGTTATACCATGTTGTTGATACTTGTTGGTATTCTACTGTCGATATTGAACTGTTACAGGGTATTGGTTACAGCTTTACATAGTAATTTATTGTGGATTTCTTATCTACGCAGTCTTACCCCTGTTTATTACCACTGAGTCTGGCAGTACTCATTGTACTCCCTACACCTTGTGTGCAGATCCAGGTACCTCTCAGCAGACCTGATCCATTACCACTGAGTCCGCAAAACCCGATACTCCTTCCTACTGTCTTTTGATTCTGTATTTGTTATTTCTTTCCGCACTTGGTATCATGTAAATGCTTATTACACTCATGTACTTGTAGAGGCTCATGACTCTTGACCCCTCGGTCTTTGGGGAGTTGCATTGTGTTGGGACTTGGTTCCCTGTTTCGATATTTCTATCGCTGTTGTTTTATAAATTGTTATGCTTAAATGGGATAAGGCGAGCTCCTAGCTCCGTGATTGTTGTTGATCGGTCAGGCTGTCCTAGTAGTGTGCTGGGCGCCATCATGACCGCTTTTGGGGTCGTGACAAGTTGGTATCAGAGCCTAGGTTTACTAGGCCTCATGAGTCTTGAGCCGGTTAGTAGAGTCTTGTGGATCGGTACGGGGACACCTGTACTTATCCTCGGGAGGCTGCGAACCATTAGGAAATACTTCACTTTTCTTGAACTCTAGCAGAGGGATCAGCCCTCGTCTTCTACTCCTGTTTCTTCAGCGCCAGCACAGTCGGCTAGGACTGGTGGCCAGGTATCCAGAGGTCGCCCTAGGGGCGAGGATCGTACTGGTGGAGGCCGGGCTCGTTTCTATGCTCTTCCGGATAGGAAGGATGCTAGTGCTTCAGATACGGTCATTTCAGGTATTATCTCAGTCTGCCACAGGGATGCTTCTGTCTTATTTGATCCCGGATCCACCTATTCTTATGTTTCTACTTATTTTGCACATCATTTGGGTATGATCCGTGGTATTCTTGCCTTGCCCGTACATGTGTCTACCCCAGTCGGGGATACTGTTATGGTGGATCAGGTATATCGATCCTGTCTTATTACTATTGGGGGTCTGGAGACCCGAGTTGATCTATTACTACTAGGCATGGTAGATTTCGATGTAATTCTAGGCATGGATTGGCTATCTCCTTACCATACGATTTTGGACTGTCATGCCAAGACAGTCACACTAGCTATTCCAGGTAATCCGAGGATTGAGTGGCGTGGCTTGACTGATTATGTGTCCGACAGGGTGATTTCTTATACTCGCCACTCCGAGTGAGATCTTATGGTGTACCAAACAACCCAATCACTCGAGATGATGACCTCTAATCGCAACAATTTCCCATGATAACCAAATATTACTGAAAAATCTTTCTCATTAGCTAAAGTCTTGTTCCAATATCTTCATATACTGCCCACATCAACTGAAACACGCGATATATCGAATCCATTTCTCAGGTCATCCATGCATGACTCAATTTCCCTTTTAACTGATACCATAATAGATTTCGGAGCCAAACCTCGACATTACATTTCTAACCAGCTGAAATCATATATGCCTGCACTCATTAATGGCTCCAAAAATCATTTCGATTATAACACACCGTACTGGTGATATAACACCTCAACACCGGCCTAATCCACAATGAGCACAACACAGGCTCCAATAAGAAATGTCTCAACATACTCAAATCATGACAACTAACTCAAACACAAAAGCTATAATGCAATTCCTCCGTACCATCGTAACATAGGACTGGGATCCAATCTCGCATTATAGAAATAGAGTACTTGAATTCTCCTCGAAAGTTCATAACATCATATGGCCTTACCACAACTTATGATTCCATCCGAACACTATTACCCCTGAAGCACCTCAAGTCATCATGCTCAAAATAGTCAGCTACGCACAGATTTAGGTCTGAACTCGAGCAATCAACCTCACCCACGGTGAAACAATTAATATACGCCATCAAATCTTGTAAAGACATAACCGATGCGCCATCTTCCGAGCGACACCCAACAGTGACTTTCCTCAGAGACTAGGAAGTATTGTACATAAGGTAACATAGAAAAACTATTCTCCATGTCACACGGTTATGGCGTGCAACCTGCTCAAAATAACATACGCGTGGTGGTGTGCCATCCGATCCAGATACCATACATGTGCCGGCGTGCCACCCGATTCAAATAACCCGTGGCGGCGTGCCACCCGATCAACGCATAAATCTCGCAAAAGGAAATGAACACTGAGTCAGTTGCTCATTACAATAAACATATATAGCCTCAAGCTCGGCCACAAGAAACGCATCCGACTAAGTTCCTCAACATCGGAACTGAATCAATGGTAGAAACCTTTGCATTGATATCTGCCACGAAGGCCCAACTGACAAAGCCATACCTACCAGTCGTCTGCTGGTCCTGGGTACAACTACCCTCTTGGAGCATACTCCGATGCACTCTGCTGCGCAATTCGTGCCGTTTCCGACATAGTCCATATCACATTAGTCTAGACCACCTGACTTATGACAAGTAGTTTGCAATCAAGTATCATAAAACAAGTTCCTCCTATTAAGCTAAGGGAGATCCACTAGGGCTTCCAATTTCCAATGATCGCTAAACGGTGCCAATACACACGATATACAACCACTCCATAGGCGGATTAGGAGAACTTCTAGTCTCCATCACCTATATAACACATGAACCACTATGCTTGATTTCACACTACACTGTGCGAATATATAACACACATCAAGCATCCATTCATACCACGAAAGTCATTCTTGTCGATCCAACAAGTGAATACCACCATACCATTACATATTATCAGTTTACAATACCTTGTCCCTTTTTGACCATATACCCTACCAAATCACTAGAATAGCAATATCATTTTTCCTTAATCACCAGAAAGATCGATTCTTAGATCACCTGCAGCTGCCCGTTGTCACACCTCCTTTTTCAAGCTTTACTACATCCCCAGAATGGATATTGCAAAGAAAGGGAGGTTTTTTCCAATTAAAGGACAATCAAAATGGGATTCATTTATTAAGAGATTTAGAGTCGCCACTTGGGAGATTTATGGTGTCCCAAGTCACCGGTTTGAATCCCAAGTTGAGGAAAAGGTTTGACTCTATTTAATAGTCCGCGAACTAGTAATCCGGATAAGGAATTATGTTAACCCGGGAGAAGGTGTTAGGCATTCCCGAGTTCCGTGGTTCTAGCACGGTCGCGCAACTGTCATATTTGGATTATTTATCTGTTTTATACCATGCTTTAGCTTATGTGCAAAGCTTAACCCTTAACCGCTTTTAATATTATTTTACAAGAATTGCAACGTTGTAAAAATTGTATTTCGGATCACACCGTACCACTACGCCTGCGACCTTTAACGCATTTTGACTTCATTGAGATTTGGATTTGGGTCACATAAATGTGCACCCATATCTAGGAAAGTATATTATTAAAGTCGTGCCTAAAGAGTCTATCGTGTTGTTAACTATGGGGAAAGACCATGAAATTCGCTAAACGGTCCTTCCGAGTCTATGTTTTTTTACTGAAACTTATTTGAGAGCCCCACAATTATATTTTTTACGCGGCGAGGCTCATCTCATTTTATTAAGTCCAAACTAAGTAGCTAAAATTCTATAGCGATTTTTATCTTAAACAAACAAAGAAAAGAAGAATCGTGGCTGACTATTATTAAGAATATCAAGCTTCAAGTTCAAATTCGTGTACAAACAAAAGTCTAACTTTTCAATTTAAACCTATTACTCAATTTGAAGTTTAACTTTATATTTATAGAATTCAAGTTATTTTGGACCTAATACCAACTTGTCTTATCCAAATTATTTCGGACCTAACTCCAAATTGTCCACTTCCTAATGTCCATCATGCTCAAGTGTGATCTTGCTTTACTTTTTGCAAACCTTTTCCTTAATGAAAAAAAAAACAAGCTGAAAAAAATTGAAATAGTAAGGTGACTTTTGTTGATCATCATCGTAGTACCTAACAGTATCCGTAATTGTGATCTTATTTCTCATTCCAATCAAACTCAAAGTGAAAAGGCAAAGTTATGCATTTACTAACAGACACTTATATCGTGATTATTGATATAACATATTATTATCCGAAATTACCAAGGCTATACAATATTATCTAGTATGTGGCTCATGAAATTTGGTACAATTTATACTTCAATTCTAAACTTAATGATAGACTTGAATCTCGTTAGAACAATATAAAAGAAACTAAACTAAGATAATGACAAAGAGGCCAAAATCTGATCACAATCCACAGTTAAACAGTCCAGTTATACATATTCTACTTCCAGAATTATCTTCAGATTTAATGCGCAATTAGTACCTGTCATCTAACTTTAAAAGTATCAAATCACAATATTAATCCTTAAACTAACTGATTTTCTATGGCTACATTTCAGTATAGTCTTATCACATTTTTCGAATAACAAACTAGCATACACACGAAAAGGCAAAAACATATCAAAGATTATAACACAACACAAAAAAAAAATCAATTTACATCTATTCAACAAGTCTTCATATCCAACATTGCTTTGTATTGCCATCTCGAAATTACATAAATTCGAATTTAATTGTGTACCTGGTAGTCGAAATACAAGTAGTAGAAGAAGAAATCAGCAGATGGCAGCTCAACGGCATAGTAACAGCAGCAGTCGACAAACACAGCAGGGAAACCAGTAGAATCAAATCCAAATCCAATGAAAACAACATATTTCCAACACAAAAATCAGAATACTGTAGTTCAATGAACTACTACCAACTTCAAAATCTTACAACTCAATGAAACACTAGTTTAAATACTTATGGAGATTCAAGTGAATCACAAATTGCTTCAGAAGTTTTCAATTAGTGAAAAATCCTTAACCAGACGCAATGTATTGCTCTCAATTTTCAGACTTCTTTTTTTTAATGACTCTCCAAAGAAATCTCTGTTTTCGAATGTCTGTGTGTGTCCTGTTAAAGTCTGAATTCTGTCCTTTTATAGAACCAAACAAAACCAGCAGAATATTCAAACTCACTCCTTTTTCTTTAGCACATGGGCACCCTTAACCTTTTAACCATTTCCAGCTCTTAAAAGCATTCCAGCAGAGTTAATAAACACAATCTTCCATCATATTCTCCAACCAACCCACTAACTAATGTCTAATTCTAATTTTTAATTCCAAAATGTATTGGCAGCCTATTTTTCTATTCAAAATCGCTTAAACCTGCGAAATGGTTCCCATGTGACTTCTGTTTTCTAACCCTAAGAGTGTATTAAACAATGTTTTAAACTAAGTGGTCCAACTAATATCCCCCGACAGATCACCCTTGGACCATTTTCAAACCTTTTCTTCAAATTCCTAATTCCCTTTGAATCCTACAACTATAATTAACATCTATAACCAATTCAGACTTAACAAAATTGATTTAGAGTTTGAGTCAATGCTCAAGTTAGACTTAATAGCACCAAACAAGAACAGAACTAATAGGGTGATTCCAATGACTGTGGACTAAACAAGAACCAAAGGAAACTTTTTTAATTGACGAAATCAATTCAAATGACTAAATGAACAGAAATATTTTTTGACCTTATAAACATGTCTGATGTAGAAGGAATGGAACAATTTAAAAAAAATAAAAAATAACATACTAAAAAAAATAAAAAAAAAACTTAACAAATAACAACTTTAAGAAAAACTGGAACAAAAGAGAAAGAAAATTACCTCAGGCTCTATAGACCAGAACTAATCACATGCCCTTTGAAATCAATTTCCAATTAGTATTATAGGCATATTTCGTCAGAAACATGTTTATAATACTAACTAGAAACCAACTCGACCCTAATGATTTTGACGCAGTCTTGAATCCCTGAGCCCAAGATCCGTCATTTGATGGTTTAAAGTCGGATTTGGGCCAAATTGGCTAAGGATTAGGGGCGAGGGTGATTCGCTGGATAGGTGGTATGATTTTGGGGGTGTTTGGTGTCTGTTGAGTCTGGACTCGAATCTTCAAATGAAGATTCGAAACAAATCAGGTCGATTCGAGCCAAAATGATACTAGATTTGGGTTCAAGGGGTTGAGATGTATCAGGGGTGTTCTTTTGGTGGCCGGCGGCATTGTTGCCACCGAGTTTTAGGCGGTGGAATGGTCCGGCAGCTAGGGTTTTATTCAAGGGTCGTTTGGGTTCTTATTCTCCCGAGACGGAAGGGAGAAATGGGGCCGTGTAACAGGGTTCGGGTATTTTTGGGTTTTGGTATATCAAAAATGAATAAATTTATCCCAACTGTTCGATCTGATAAGATCAACGGCTTGGATCCATTCACTACACAAAACGGAGACCCTTCAATTGGCTTAAGACCGGTTAGGTCTTTGGAATGAAATGGGTCAGGTACAAAGGAATGATCAAGGTCGTTGGATTAATTGGAGTGAATGGCTGAGATCTGATAAGACTGAATTTGGGCTGTGTATAATTGGATTGGGACTGGACTTTGGTCCAGTTTTTCTTTTCCAATTTTTCTTCTTCTTTTTATTATTTAGTCCCTAATTTATTAGAACAAAAATTTTGACTATACTACAAAAAATCAAATTAAATTATAAAAGTACTAATTAAGTTACACTAATAATTATCACACACAATTAAATATCAATTAAAATAAAATCACATAATTTTGACATTAAATACTAAAAATACAAAATTACATATTTTTTTTTATTTTTTCATTTTCGTAAAATACATTTAAACACTTCTAAGTGCGGAATTATATCCTAAAAATACAAATGCGACATTTTTGTATTTTTTATTGATTTAAACAAATAGTCATGGACACACAAACACAAACAATTAGAGAAAAATAACACAAAATCCACAAATATTGCAAACAATACAAAATTATTTTATTTTGAATTTTTTTGGGAGTAAGTCTCACATAGGGAAAAAATCACGTGCTCACAGTTGCCCCTCTTTGCGCGGGAATACGAAGAGTTTTTGTGCAAAGACAAGTGAGCAAATACGAGCAATTTTTTGCCCGTTCGAGCACTCCGTGTGAAGCATTTTTTGAAAGACTTGACCGAACCTTTGCTTCAAAAGGTCTCCTACATATCCCTGGCTAAAAGGGAATTAGGTCAATGTAGTTCGGGAAGTTTGGTAGCTGGGACTACCATGAAGCTGTGATCTTGCTGTTACTGTTGTTGCATGCTGTTACCACTACTTTACTGAGCTCCTTATTGCACCGTGCTAAAAGGAAAAACAAGAAGCTAAGCTAGCCTATGGATCGTAAGATCTCATCTATCTTTAACTTATTCATGTCGCCTTGCCTTCTTATCGTCTTTTGTTTCTTCCAATGCTTTCTTTTGAGAACTTTGAGGTGGCTCTGGCCTTTCCTTCTTTGAACATTAGTTTTACTCATTTTTCTCAAACTGCTATGGATATAGCTTTCTCCCTCAAGTCTGCTATATTGAAGGGGTAGACAAAGTTTGAAAGCTTGTTCCTTTCTGGATGTGTCTCATATCTCTTGTAACTTATGTGCTTGGATTTGCGTTGAGAACTTTGCTATATCTTTCTGCTTTCGGCTGGGTTACTGGTTTCAAAGCCTGTAACGCGAAGAGCTTTTCCAGCCACTGTTGCCTTCTTTCTCACTTATGACCTTGGGTTTGTGCTGGGGATCTTCCGACGTGTCCCTCTGCTTTCATGGTGGGTCGCTGGTTTCAATACCTGCTATGTAAAACTGAAAATTATTCCTGTTGTTATACAGGTGGGTGCCTATTTTCTAAGACATGAAAATGTATTCCCTCATTATACAGGTGGGTGCCAAATTTTAAGACGTGAAAAATATTCCCTTGTTATACGGGTGGGCGCCTAATTACTAACACATGTAAAGTATTCCCTTGTTATACAGGTGGACGCCTATTTATTAAGACATGTAAACTATTCCCTTGTTAAACAGGTGGGTGCCTGTAATGACCCGGCCCGTCGTTACGGGAGTTATCACCCCATTTTCTTCATTTAACACTTCAATATGCTAATTTATATGTGTTCGGAAAGTTAGGAGCAAATCGGAAGAAATTTAGATAAAAATGAGGCCATAAACCTCTTTTTGAAAAGAATATGTTGGAAAAGTCAACCGAATGTTGACCGATGAGTTAGATAGCTCGAAATTGAATTCTAATGATTCTACTAGTTTCGGGGGATCATGTATGGCTTAGGAGAGCAATCGGAATCGAATTCGGAGGTCCGGTGTAGAATAAGGCTTGAATTGGCTAAGGTTGGATTTTGGCAAATTCCGGTTGATAGATGAGATTTATATCCGAGGATCGGAATGGAATTCCGAGAGTTCTATGTGATTTTTGGTGCGTGTGAAAAGTTTCAAGTCCTTCGGAAGTGTTTAGGTTGGGTTTTAGATCAAATGCAAGTTTCGGAAGTTTTAGAAGAACTTAGGCCCGAATTCGATGTAAATTTGGTGTTTTGATGTTAGTTTTGGTGTTTTGAGAGTGAAACTAAGTTTGAATGATCATATGTGGCATGTTAGTATGTTCGTATGCAGTCCCGAGGAGCTCGGGTGAGTTTCAGATATGTTTGGGTTGCGTTATGCTCGTTTTTCTTATGCTTCGACATCGTTTCTTCAAGCATAAATGATATCATATTGAACACATGGGCTCCTATTACTGTTTTGCATGAAGCATTGAATCCGTATCGTAATTACGGACCCGTAGCAAAAAGAATCATCGAATTTGGACATCGTATGAGGATTTTATGGCCATTTTACAAAAGTTACCGAGATTTTCAGGTTAATGACGAAACTGCCCCTGACGGCGTATTAAAAACCTGCACTATTTGCAAATCTTAAAACCTACATATCTCCTTCATTATAAGGTCAAATTGAGTGATTCAAAAACCTATATTCATTAGCATTTCACAAGGAATTCATTGGGAGCAGTAAAACGCGTGAACAATATACCTATAATGAGCAGGTCGAATTTTCTTCCAATTTTGGAACGGGAAGAAGCTTCTGAGGCGATTATTAAGGGGGTTTTGACACAGTTACCCACAAAAACAAAACTATTTACCCTTGTCTACCCATTTATTTTTCTACCCATAAGCTAATTACATTTCCTACCCATAGTAGTTATTGTAGGGAATTGTTTTCTTTATTCTCCATTTTTTTTATTTCTATACTTCTTTTCTTCTTCTTTTTCTTTTTTCTTTTCTTTTCTGCTTTTCTTTTTTCTAGTTTTCATCATTTTTTTTCTTTTTTCCTTTTCTGACTTTATTTAATTTTTTATATTGTTTTTTTTCTTCATAATCTAATTTTATTTACCGTTTTTACTATTTTTTAATATTTTTTTATACAATAAGAAATATTATTGATATAGTAAATATATTTTCACATTTTTTTAATATAACTAGTACAATATACCTTTTATTTTATTTTTATGTCACATTTTTTAAGTTTAATTATTAAACTGAAATAATATTAGTGGTCACTTGATCAAATATTCTAAATATCACATTGACTGTTGTTAAGTACCATAAATTACATAATCAGATTGTAAGAATCAACACGTGATTGTCATGTAAACCTTGATCTCCTTCCCTATAAATATCAGTACACACTTTACCATTAGCAGTAATATAACCAGTTATAGAGCAAGAAAACATAATCTACGGCAACCAAATCTCCATATATACTCGTTAGAATAAAAATAATAATAAAATATTTTAATTTAGAACAAAAGTATAAGTAGCGAAAAAGACTTCTAGTACCATGTGATACCAATATAGTATATATATATTTGGGTCTTTGGGGAGTTGTTACTATTTGGGACTTGATCCCCATATTGGTATGGCATATGATTTCTCTAGAATATTGCTACAACTATCTGCGACTATACTACTCCACCAAAACATTAAAGGACCCAATAAAAGTAAGAGAAATTACATGCTCGTATTGCAAGCTAAATATTCGCAAAATAACTTGTTCATTTCGTATACTACGAGGGAATATAGTTGTATGGGGTCGTTCCAACAATTGCCTATAACTATAAAAACTATTAATACACATAATTTATGTTCATCGGCATACAAAAATTCCAGCATTATTGCAACTCATGTTGGTATAAATAATTTTATAATACAATTCACTTAAAATGAAGCTCAAAAAATCAAAACAATGTTCAAACTACCATATGATACCAATATGGCATATAACAATACCAACATGGTATACCTTTTTATTAGTTAATTTCCGGCAACTATATAACTATACTACTATTACATAACACACATGCATAAAGAGAAAAATAAAAAAATAGGGTATCACATATTAATATAATATTATTTTTCAAGATATTGTACTATATTACTATTATTAAAAGAAAATCAAATATTGTACCAATTAAATGCAACTAACACAACCAAAAAATAATTCAACTAGCATATGATACCAATATAGTATATAGCTATACTAATAGGGTATATAGTTGAATGGAATTGTATACTAAAATGGTATATTTGTATAGTATTTGGGTATACAATACAATATATTCTTACAATATAACTATATACCCCTACAACATATTTTATACCGTAGCAGTATTAAGTAATTGTGTTCTTCTTCTATTTTCAGTGAAAATATTCGATCTTAATCATCTCAAATCAACTTCAAATATGATCAAATTTCAGTATGAACTTCTAGAAGGTAATATGAGCAATATTTAATAACACCCACTTTGAACAAAATAAGAAATCTTCAAAAACTAAAAATTGAGCTTCAAGCCAACGATGGTAGATATTCAAACACACGTAAAAATTCAGATTTGGGAAGCTACACGAAGGTACTTTAAGCAATACTTTATAGCACCCACCTCAAATCAAACAATAAATCTTCAAAATAAAATTTTCATTTTAGAAGCTTCAAGCTCAACAATGGTGGGTCTTTATACACACAAAAATCATAAGGAAAGCTTGGGTTGAACATCTTAATGAAGATCGATTTATTGAAGATTCAGACCTAAAAGTTTGAACTCATACACATAAATTTCCAATTTATTTCTTCAGATCTAAATTTGGATCCATTACTTTGTAATATTTCTCTGTTGGATAATGGATAAGACTCACTGGAAACTTTTTCCTACTTTACTTTCTTGCTAATGATATATGGAAGAGAGAAGTTAAGAATAAAAGGAATTGCTTATTGGAAGAATACGATAATTAATGTCGTAAAAGGAAGAAAGAGAAAATAGGGAGAAAAATAGGGGAACATATAAGAAAACGTTAAACTTTAAAATTACAGAGAAACAATGATAGGGAGGCAGGGTAATTAATATATGTAGAGTAGGTAGATATTGTAACTATTTTCCAAATGGGTAAAAGCGGGTAAATATTTTGATTTTTATGGGTATAAAGTGTAGTTTCCTCATTATTAAGAGATAAATCAATGGGTAATCGCTGGAGGTAAGTTTCTTGACTCAAAAACATGATTTTATGTTAGAATCAACACCAAAATTCCTGAAATAGGTAGAATTTGTGAAGAACTAGGGCCTAAATCATGAAAACGAATTTTTGGGTTTTCAAAGGCCATTCGAACTCTGATTTCGATAAATTTTATATGCACGGACTCGTGGCGAGACGAGGAATCCATGGGTATAATTTTCGGAATTTTTTTAGAAGTGGGCCCGGGGCTCGGGTTTTACCAACTTCGTAAATTGATGCATTTTTCGAGTAATTTTGATTGGGTTATGTTTTTTTGACCCATATTTATGTATTATTGTGGTTTTGACTAGATTTGACGCACGAGGCAGCAAATTTGAAGGGAAAAGGTATCTCGGACGAGTCCACGACCGGCTAGAGGTGAGTAGTTTGTGTATATGGTAGCCTGAGGGTTTGAAACCCCGGATTAGCACATTGTGATGCTAGTAGGGCGTGGCTCGCACCCCGTGGTAGGTGCGTGATTGATTGTGACTGGGGATTGCGACTTAGTCCATCCCGGATGTGAATAATATGCTATATGTGGTTGAAACGCACATTGTGTTAGATATATTTTGTGGGCTGTAAGCCATGTTTGGGGCCTTGTGCCGACGTGTAGTATCCCTAGGGAATATTTATATATATGATAACTCTAATTGCTTAATCACTGATCTCAGTCCTGGTTTGAAAGCACCGTATTGAAATGCTAAGTCATCTGTTTTGGAAAATTAAATAAGCATTAAAGTATTTTCATAATTAAATGAATTGGAACCTGGAAATAAATAAGTTGAGCTGTTGTGTGACTCATATGAATGTTGAGGACTGAGGATGGATCGGGCTGCACGCTGCAGTAGTTGATATGAGGACCGGGTTGCACGCCACAGCGGTTGATATGAGGATCGGGTTGCACACCGCAGCGGTTGATATGAGGATCGGGCTGCACGCCGCAGCGGTATTGGGCTTGGGCTGTAGGAGCCCCTTCGGAGTCTGTACACAACCCCAGTGAGAGCCTTCGACGTTAAATGGATCGGGCTACACGCCGAAGTGGTTATATGCTTTGCATTGCATTCTTTGTCTGTGAATTATCTGTGATAGTGGAAGTATTGTTGTATTGCTAGTTCGTAGGAGGAATCGGACTGTAGTTTAGCTTCATTATGTGGTATTCTGTGGATTTCTTACTTTCAGCTACTTGTATATATTTATTACTCACTGAGTACTTAGTACTCACCCCTACTCTCTGCACCTTTGTGTGCAGATTCAGGTACACATGAGGGATAGACGAGCACTCCAACTTTTATCAATATTTATCCAAGTTATTGAGGCAGCTGCTGGCGTTCGTAGGACCTGGTTTCTCTTCTTATTCCAGTTTTCCTTTGTATATACATTATTCATACTTGAGTATTTGGTTTAGATATTGTTATCCGATCATGTTTAGGGGCTCTAGACTCCTGAACCTAGATCTCTGGGTGGTTATTCAGTTTAGCTTTATTGTTGATATTAATATCCAGGTAATTGATTTGAGCTTCATACTCGGGATGAGAGGGTAAATGGTCGGGCTTGCCTAGCAGTTGTGTTGGGCGCCATCACGACCGGGATTGGGGTCGTGACAAGTTTGTATCAGAGCCTAGGTTACTAGGCCTCATGAGTCTTAAGACGGTTGGTAGAGTCTTGTGGATCGGTATGAGGACGCCTGTACTTATCCTCGGGAGGCTGCAAACCTTTAGGAAACACTTCACATTTCTTGGAATTCTTATCGTGCGTACTTGATTCAACTTGAGATATAATTCTTGGAAATTCTTTCCATACGCTTGTACGCGCACTCGAATGCTCAGTAATATGATTGCCTTAATGGCTTGTGATTTCCCGGTCGAGGGACGAGATATAATCTATGCGAGTTCATGTTGGACCAGTCGGGAGGACTTGAGGCCAGATCTTTGTCTATGACACGAGCACCAAAGTGCTGATTTTACAAACTGGTATTATGAAATTTCGTATGATCGGTATTGTTCCTTACTGTGGAAATGGCAGCTTAATAATGTATGAGCTGTCAGGTGTTAGATCCTTATTGTAATCTGTTGTGTAGCCCCGAGCTACGGGCGTGGTGAATATTTATCATATCTCTTAGTTGGAAGGTAAAGTGCCTTACGTGTAGTAAAACGAGTTTAGACTCGGGAAGACTAAAGTGATTATGCTATGTATATCCTGGTGGAATGTGTTGTACTGAAATACTAGATTGATGCAAAGTAGGTGGGTGGATTCGGATGTGTAATGGAAGGGTATTTGATCGAGCAGGTGTAGCGCAGGTTCAGGTATAAATTGTGATAATATGATTTGTATAGTATTTAGATTTAGTGTTGTTGAAATGCATTGTGATGTCTTGTTGAGTTGTGGATGTATTGTTAGAATGGTTTGGTGATTCTCTGGTAGGTGGATAGGTATAAAGGAAACTCTGCCAAAATTTTTGAAAAATTTGGGACTTAGAAAAGATTTTTGTCACCTAAGGAATGGGCTTAGCTGTTGTGTGTGAATGAATACAAGAAGTGCAATAGAATTAAGATTTCTGATGATTCAAGTCTCCTCTAAAGCTTATAAATGACTCGAGTTTAATCTCATTGTAACATTTCGGCATCACTTGAGTAATAATGCTATGAGTGGTTAAAAGTGCTTTGATGAATGGCTTCGAGCCAAGTTTGGGAGGTTGGTATTGATTAACTGATTGCACTGTTGTGTGCTATGTTGGTTCTGTCTCTAAGTACGTTGGGAAAATTCTGATAAGGGTTATGGTGCTTCGTAGATGTGAAGAAATCCTAGGATGATTTGAACTGCTGTTGGTAAAGAATGTTCGATGTATAGAAAAAAAAGATAGCTAAGTGCATCTGTATGTAATCATGTTCTGATGGTGTCAGAGTTATAACAAGGGACGAGTGGTTCTGTCCAATAAGACAGTTGAATGATAACTGAATAAGGGTGAATGACGCCCGAGAATAGTCCTGCGGTGTTCAAGATTTTACTTGTAACGGTAAGGTGTCTTAAGATTGTGTATGTAGCTAAAAACGGTGGTTTCGTTAGAAGGGATCAAGACTTGTGTAATGTTATGTGAATGATGGGATTATATGTATCTGTATTAAGGAGTAATGATAACGAATTCAAAAAATCGCGGGATGTTCGTCAAAATAAAGTATTGTAAAATGTGGTACTCTGGGAAACATTTGAGAGAGTATTCAGCGGCCCATGAGCCTTAGTCCGTGTGGTCTTGTGTATGAGTCTCGTGTGGTCACATGAATTGAGATATTGCAGTGCTACAGTAAAGGCTAGTACTAAGTTAAAAATGATTCAGAAAGGAAATTGAGTAAGTGAAACAACTTGTTAATAAACTGAAACGGTATGATAAGGATACGATTAACTCCTGGTATGTGTAGCTATGGTGAAACCAATCTCTTGAGTGCTGGCAGTTGCGTAGCGCTATGTGGGTAGAGGTACTCAGTCTTGACAGTTAAACTTATGCAATGAATTGGGAGAAAGAGTTTGTGAATTGTTCTACCGTGGTTTGAAAGTGAGTATATTCCTGTCGGTATGCGAGGCATGGAATGTGTAATGACTTTTCTTCTATATGGGATCATGAAGTTCCTTGACTAGTAGAGTGCGTCGATATTTGCGGCGTAGGAAAATGATAGAAGTTTCTATGTTATCTCAGTGTGGTATGGTATATGCGATGTGTTATGGAAAGTTGTTAATGGCATGTTCAAGGCTTTGAGATCAGTTCATAATATACGGGAAGTCAAAAAAAATAATTAATAAGTAGCGCGGGCAGCGGCAGGTAAATTAAGAATCGATCTTTCTGGTGATTAAGGAAAAAAATGATACTGCTATTCTAGTGATTTGGCAAGGTATATGGTCAAAAAAGGACAAGGTGCTGTAAAGTGATAATATCTAGTGGTATGGTGGTATTCTCTTATTGGATCGATGGTGATGATTGAATTGTTGATGGCATAGGAAATATTTCTGAATGACTTTCGTGGTATGAATGGATGTTTGATGTGTGTTTTGTATTCGCATAGTGGAGTGCGGAATCAGGCATAGTGATTCAGGTGCTATATGGAGTTAATCTGCCTATGCAATGGTTGTATATCGTGTGTATCGGCACCGTTTAGCGATTACTAGAAATTGGAAGCCCTAATGGCTCTCTCTTAGCTTGATATGATGAATTCGGGTTATGAGACTTGATTGCAGACTTGTTGTCATAAGTCAGGTTGCCTAGACTAATTGTAACGACCCGGCCCGTCGTTACGGGAATTACCACCCCGATACCTTGCATTTACATATATTATGCTTTCAAAACAAGTATTAGAGTATATCGGGTGAGTTAGGAGTGATTTGGATTGAAAATGAAACAAATAGCATGTTTGAAGAAAGCTTGAATATAAAAAGTCAACCAAGAGTTGACTATTGAGTTAGAGTGCTCGGAATCGGATTCTGATGATTCGGTTAGTTCCGGGAGGTGATTTGTGACTTAGGGGAGCGATCGGAATTGAATTTGGAGGCCGGTGTAGAAATAGGCTTGAATTGGCTAAGGTTGAATTTTGGCGAAATCCGAACGGTAGGTGAGATTTTGATCCGGGGGTCGGAATGGAATTCCGACAGTTTCAGTAGCTCCGTTAGGTGATTTTGGATGTGCCTGCAAAATTTTAGGTCATTCGGACATCGTTTGGTCGGGTTTTTGATCGAATGTGTAAATCGGAAAGTTTTAAGAAATTTAGGCTTGAATCCGTGTGTAATTGGTGATTTTGATGTTTAGTATGGTGTTTTTATGGTTGGAATAAGTTCGTATCATGTTTTGGAGTATGTTGGTGGTTTTCGTTGGGGTCCCGGGAGTCTCGGGATGAATTCGGGGGTCCAAACGGACCATTTTTGAAAGAAAAGAGAAAAATCTGGTTGCTGTCATAACCTCAGCAGGCAATTGCTCTCCGCGATCGCGGGGATGGGGATGCGATCGCGTAGAGCGGGGAGATAAGGCATCGCGATCGCAGGGTAAGAGTCGCGATCGCGTAGTATTGATCGGGTGTTGATCGCGATCGCAGGCCAATATACGCGATCGCGTAGAAGAAGAAAGGGGTCCAGGAGAAATATGCTACGCGATCGCAGGAGTGAAGGATGCGATCGCGTGAGGCAGGGTGACTGTGCTTCGCGATCGCGTGAAGGAAGTCGCGATCGCGTGAGGCCGTGAATTTGAACATCGCGATCGCGTGAGGAAGATCGCGATCGCGTAGAGCAAATTGCTCTGGCAGTGAGTTTAATTACAGAACATTTCACATACGGGTTCATTAACCCAAAACTCCATTTTTGAGTTCCAAGAGGAGAAATTGACGGGAGATTGCTGGGAAATCATCGGGGTTTCGTTGGAGGTAAGTTTTGTGGCTTAATTACATCATTTTAACATGAAATCCTTGGTTAATTCTCTGTAAATGGGAGATTAAATGTGGGTTTTAACCCTAGGCCTAAATTGTAGAAAAACAAGGATTTGAGTGGGCAAATGGAGTCCGATTTTGGTAAAATTGATATGCTTAGACTCGTATTGAGACGAGGGTTCCAGAAATGTGAATTTTGTAAATTTTCGGAATGTGGGCCCGGGGCTCGGGTTTTGACAACTTTGGGAATTTTGATGTAAATTGAGTTATTTCGAATGGGTTGTGTTTAATTAGCCCATATTGATGTATTCTCATTGATTTTGAGCAGATTCGGCATTCAAGGTGATTGAATTGCGAGGCGAGCGCAAGGCGGAATAAGGCTTCGACCGGCTAGAGGTGAGTAATAGATGTGGGTGATGACCAGCGGGTTCGAAACCCCGGTATACCACTTTGTGACGCTGTATCGCGGCGAGACACGTACTCTCTTGTGAGTGCGGGGTCGATTGTGATTGGGGACTATGACATAGTCCGACTTGTTGATACTGTATTATGATATTAGGCTATTTCTTGAGCCGTCGAACCTCCTTCTCGGATGGTTGTATATATATATATATTGTGATAATGGCCACTCTTGAGCCGAGGAACCCCCTTCTCGGGCGGTTGATTATACATGTGGGCCGTGAGCCAGTTATTGGATCCCGCGAGGATCGTTATCATTGTCTTATCATATAGACATGCTAGTTTACTACTAGTCCGCAGCTATTTTTGTTATTATGCTAATTCCAATCTCCGGAACTTGATATTACTGTTTTCCAACTGAAAAATGATAAAAGAGTTTTCAAAAACTACTTTTGAGCCTGCGAGGCTGTATCTGCATATTAGCTGACTGGTAGTGGATCGGGCTGCACGCCGCAGCAGTATATATGTTGGATCGGACTGCACGCCGCAGTGATATTGTGCTTGGGCTGTAGGAGCCCCTCCGGAGTCCGAACCCCCACAGTGAGCACGGGTACCCAAATTGGATCGGGCTACGCGCCGTAGCGGTCATATCATGCATTGCATTGCATTTAGCTACATCTGCTAGCTGTTATGCTATTTTGCTGGTACTTATTGGTACAGGTACAGTTGATATTGATTCTGTGACAGGGTATTCGAATACAGCTTTACATAGTGCTTTATTGCGGATTTCTTATCTGCGCTGTCTTACCCTTGTTTATTACCACTGAGTCTGGCAGTACTCATTTTACTCCCTGCACCTTGTGTGCAGATCCAGGTACCTCTCAGCAGTGATCCAGTGGCTGTGCGAGGCGACGTTTGTGGATATTCGAGGTAGCTGCAGAGTCCGCAGGACCCGATATTCCTTCTTACTGTCTTTTGATTCCGTATTGACATTTCTTTCCGCACTTGGTATCTTGTAATCCTTTATACACTCATGTTCAGTAGAGGCTCATGACTCTTGACCCTTCGGTCTATGGGAGTTGATGTATTATGGGACTTGGTTCCCCGTTTTCGTTACATGTATCGCTGTTATTTCTTGAATTAATTTGTTTAAATGGGTTAAAGAGAGCTTCAAGCTCCGTGGTTGATATGGATTGGTCAGGCTGGCTTAGCAATGTGCTGGGCGCCATCACGACCGGATTTGGGGTCGTGACAAGTTGGTATCAAAGCCTAGGTTTACTAGGCCTCGTGAGTCTTGAGCCGGTTAGTAGAGTCTTGTGGATCGGTACGGGGACGCCCGTACTTATCCTCGGGAGGCCGCGAACCTTTAGGAAAACTTCACTTTTCTTGAACTCTGTCGTGCGATCTTGTTGTTCGAGAACTGAACTTCTATATTCTATTCTCTCGCGGATGGCGAGAACGCGAGCATCGGGACGAGGTGGACGACCTCCATTGCCACCGTTGGAGGCCGTGGGCGCGGTCGTGCTAGAGTTAGAGGTAGGGCGGCCGAGGCGGTGCCGGCTGACCCGCCCGTTGTACCGGTTCGAGAGCGGCCCCGGTGGTTGAAGCTCCGGCGAGTCCCGGTTCGGGGCCGGACTATATCTATCGCTATTCCCGGTCTTCGGAAACTCTTGCTCAGATATTATCGGTGTGTTCCGGTTTGGCTAAGGTAGTTTCAGCTACTGCCACTGCAACGACATCTCAGACAGGGGATGGTCAGCAGACCCATGCAGCTCGCACACCTAAGCAGGTTGTTCAGGGACCTCAGACGCCAGAGGCGGTCCCCGCTCAGGTGGTTGCACCAGTTATTCCTCTAGCTGCACCAGCTCCAGCTCCAGAGCATATGGTTCAGGCTATGCCCGACGACGAGCAGCGTCGTCTTGAGAGATTTGGTAGACTTCAGCCACCCCATTTCAGTGGCGTTGAGGGCGAGGATGCCCAGGATTTCTTGGATAAATGTCAGAGGATGCTCCGTACGGCTGGTATTCTTGAGTCCAGCGGAGTTTCATTTACTACCTTTCAGTTTACTTGTCCCGCATTTGATTGGTGGGAGGAGTTTGAGAGGCGCAGGCCTGCAGGAGCAACACCTCTCACATGGCATCAGTTCTCTACTCTCTTTCTAAAGAAATATGTACCTCAGTCTCGTCACGAGGAGCTACGTCGCCAGTTTGAGTGGTTGGTTCAGGGCGACATGTCTGTGACCCAGTATGAGCTCAGATTCACACAGTTGGCTAGGCATGCCACATGGATGATCCCTAATGATAGGGAGAGGATCAGGAGGTTCATTGATGGCCTCAACTACTCTATCCGTATTCTTATGACCAGCGAGCGAGTTCTATCATCATCGTTTGAGCAGGTAGCTGATATGGCACGCTCCATTGAGGCGGATCGTCGCCGAGAGAGAGAGGAGCGGGAGGCCAAGAGGCCTCGTGGTTCTGGTAGTTTCGGTGGTGCTCCATCTAGAGGGCATTCCCAGCAGAGCAGAGGTCGCTCATCTAGACCTTCTCATTCAGGCCGCCCAGAGCAGAGCGGAGGTTCTTATGGTCGTGGTCGACAGGGATTTCAGCAGGGTCAGTCATCGCTTGGTGCCCTCCCGGCCCAGAGTGCAGCACCTACTTCTCCAGCACCAGGTGCATGTTATGAGTGTGGTGAGTTTGGCCACATGAGGAGACATTGCCCTCGACTACGTAGGGGCAGGACTCAGCAGAGGGATCAGCCCTCCTCTTCAGCACCATCTCAGTCTAGTAGAGGTGGAGGTCGGTCTTCTCGTGGACGCCCCAGGGGCGAGGAGAGATCTGGTGGAGGCCAGGCACGGTTCTATGCACTTCCTGACAGGCGTGATGCGGTTGCCTCCGATGCTGTGATTACAGGTATCATTTCTGTCTGTCACAGAGATGCCTCTGTTCTATTTGATCCAGGGTCCACATATTCTTACGTGTCCTCTTATTTTGCACATCATTTGGGTGCGACTCGTGGTATTCTTGATTTACTTGTTCATGTATCCACCCCCGTGGGTGATACGATTGTTGTGGATCATGTCTATAGATCCTGTGTTATATCTATTGGGGGTCTGGAGACCCAGGCGGATTTGCTATTGTTGGGCATGGTGGACTTTGATGTTATATTGGGTATGGACTGGTTGTCTCCGTACCATGCTATATTGGACTGTCATGCTAAGACAGGTTACGTTGGCCATTCCTGGTATTTCTCAGATTGAGTGGCGGGGTTCGACTGATTTCGTCCCTAGCCGTGTTATTTCGTTCTTAAAGGCTCGGAAAATGGTTGAAAAAGGGTGTTTATCGTACTTAGCTTTTGTGAGAGATGTGGGAGCTGAGTCTCCTAGCATTGATTCTGTACCTGTTGTGAGGGATTTCCCAGATGTGTTTCCCTCAGACCTGCCGGGCATGCCGCCGGACAGGGATATTGATTTTGGTATCGATTTGGTGCCTGGCACTCAGCCTATTTCTATTCCTCCGTATCGGATGGCACCAGCTGAGTTGAAGGAATTGAAGGAGCAGCTCCAGGAACTCCTAGATAAGGGGTTTATTCGGCCGAGTGTATCGCCGTGGGGTGCACCAGTCCTGTTTGTTAAGAAGAAGGACGGGTCTATGAGGATGTGTATTGACTATAGGCAGCTAAACAAAGCAACAGTGAAGAATAATTATCCTCTGCCTCGTATTGATGATTTGTTTGATCGGCTCCAGGGAGCTAGGGTGTTCTCGAAGATTGATCTTCGTTCAGGCTACCATCAGCTGAAGATTAGAGAGTCTGACATTATGAAGACTGCATTCCGGACCAGATATGGTCACTATGAGTTCCTTGTGATGTCTTTTGGGCTGACCAACGCCCCAGCAACATTTATGCATCTGATGAACAGTGTATTCAAGCCGTATCTTGATTCATTTGTGATCGTATTCATTGATGACATACTAGTCTACTCTCGTAGCCAGGAGGAGCATGCTCGGCACTTGAGTATTGTGTTGCAGAGGTTGAGAGAGGAGAAGCTGTATGCCAAGTTCTCCAAATGTGAGTTCTGGCTTGAGTCCGTGGCATTCTTAGGGCACGTGGTGTCCTGTGATGGTATTCGGGTAGATCCGAGGAAGGTCGAGGCAGTGCAGAGTTGGCCCAGACCGACCTCAGTTACTGAGATCCGTAGCTTTCTGGGATTGGCAGGGTATTATCGCCGATTTGTTCAGGGGTTCTCTTCTATTGCTTCACCCTTGACTAGATTGACTCGGAAGGGTGTTCCTTTCTTATGGTCCGAGGAGTGCGAGGAGAGCTTTCAGAAGCTCAAGACAGCACTGACCACAACACCAGTCCTGATTCTACCGGCAGCTTCAGGTTCTTATACTGTATATTGTGATGCCTCGGGTGTGGGCATTGGTTGTGTGTTGATGCAGGAGGGTAGAGTTATCGCATATGCTTCTCGTCAGCTAAAGCCCCACGAGAAAAACTACCCTGTTCACGATTTGGAATTAGCTGCTATTGTTCATGCCTTGAAGATTTGGAGGCATTATCTATATGGTGTATCTTGTGATGTATATACGGACCACCGTAGCCTTCAGCATTTGTTTAAGCAGAAAGATCTAAATTTGAGGCAGCGGAGATGGCTTGAGTTGCTTAAAGACTATGATATTACTATCTTGTACCATCCCGGGAAAGCCAATGTAGTGGCTGATGCATTGAGCCGGAAGGCTATTAGTATGGGCGGTTTGGCGTATATTCCAGTTGGGGAGAGACCCCTAGCAGTTGATGTTCAGGCGTTAGCTAATCAGATGGTAAGGCTGGATATTTCTGAGCCCAGTCGGGTGATGGCTTGTGTAGTAGCTCGTTCTTCTTTATATGATCGTATTCGAGAGCGCCAGTATGATGATCCACACTTGCTTGTCCTTAAGGACAGAGTTCAGCATGATGATGCTAGGGATGTCACTATTGATAGTGATGGTGTGTTGCGGATGCAGGGCCGAATATGCGTGCCCAATGTTGACGGCCTTCGTGAATTGATATTGGAGGAAGCCCATAGCTCGCGGTATTCTATTCATCCAGGAGCCGCGAAGATGTACCAGGATTTGAAGCAGCATTACTGGTGGAGAAAGATGAAGAAAGATATTGTGAGCCATGTGGCTCGGTGTCTAAACTGTCAGCAGGTCAAGTATGAGCATCAGAGACCTGGTGGTGTATTCCAACGTATTGATATTCCGGAGTGGAAGTGGGAAAGAATAACTATGGACTTTGTTAGTGGACTCCCTCGGACAGCGAGGAAGTTTGATTCAGTTTGGGTGATTGTGGATAGACTGACTAAGTCAGCTCACTTCATCCCAGTATGTACTACCTATACCTCGGAGCGGTTGGCAGAGATATTCATCCGTGAGATAGTGAGATTGCATGGAGTTCCTATTTCCATTATATCGGACAGAGGTACCCAGTTCACATCTCAGTTCTGGAGGACATTTCAGCGAGAGTTGGGTTCACAGGTGGAGCTGAGCACAGCATTTCATCCACAGACGGATGGGCAGTCTGAGCGTACTATTCAGATATTGGAGGACAGGTTGCGTGCTTGTGTCATTGATTTTGGTGGTTCATGGGCTGATTATTTGCCTTTGGCGGAGTTTGCTTACAATAATAGCTATCAGTCCAGCATTCAGATGGCACCGTATGAAGCTTTATATGGGAGGCGGTGTAGGTCTCCAGTTGGTTGGTTCGAGCCCGGCGAGGCTAGGTTGTTAGGGACGGAGTTAGTCCAAGATGCCTTAGATAAGGTGAAGGTGATTCAGGAGAGACTTCGCACAGCTCAGTCGCGTCAGAAGAGTTATGCAGACCGGAAGGTCCGAGATGTGTCTTATTCGGTAGGTGAGAAGGTGTTGCTGAAAGTTTCGCCTATGAAGGGTGTTATGAGGTTTGGAAAGAAAGGGAAGTTGAGCCCAAGGTTTATTGGACCTTTTGAGGTGCTTAGGAAAGTTGGGGAGGTGGCTTATATGCTTGCTTTGCCACCCGGTTTGTCGGGAGTTCACCCGGTGTTCCATGTATCTATGCTCCGGAAGTATGTCGGAGACCCGTCTCATGTGTTGGACTTCAGCACGATACAGCTAGATGAAGATTTGACTTATGATGTGGAACCGGTAGCCATTTTGGGTCGACAGGTTCGTAAGCTGAGATCTAAGGATATAGCTTCAGTGAAAGTGCAGTGGAGAGGTCGTCCCATGGAGGAAGCAACTTGGGAGACCGAGCAGGAGATGCGAAGCAGATATCCACACTTTTTTGATACTCCGTGTATGTTTCTTAACCCGCTCGCGGACGAGCGTTTGTTTAAGTTGGGGAGAATGTAACGACCCGGCCCGTCGTTACGGGAATTACCACCCCGATACCTTGCATTTACATATATTATGCTTTCAAAACAGTATTAGAGTATATCGGGTGAGTTAGGAGTGATTTGGATTGAAAATGAAACAAATAGCATGTTTGAAGAAAGCTTGAATATAAAAAGTCAACCAAGAGTTGACTATTGAGTTAGAGTGCTCGGAATCGGATTCTGATGATTCGGTTAGTTCCGGGAGATGATTTGTGACTTAGGGGAGCGATCGGAATTGAATTTGGAGGCCCGGTGTAGAAATAGGCTTGAATTGGCTAAGGTTGAATTTTGGCGAAATCCGGACGATAGGTGAGATTTTGATCCGGGGGTCGGAATGGAATTCCGACAGTTTCAGTAGCTCCGTTAGGTGATTTTGGATGTGCCTGCAAAAATTCAGGTCATTCGGACATCGTTTGGTCGGGTTTTTGATCGAATGTGTAAATCGGAAAGTTTTAAGAAATTTAGGCTTGAATCCGTGTGTAATTGGTGATTTTGATGTTTAGTATGGTGTTTTTATGGTTGGAATAAGTTCGTATCATGTTTTGGAGTATGTTGGTGGTTTTCGTTGGGGTCCCGGGAGTCTCGGGATGAATTCGGGGGTCCAAACGGACCATTTTTGAAAGAAAAGAGAAAAATCTGGTTGCTGTCATAACCTCAGCAGGCAATTGCTCTCCGCGATCGCGGGGATGGGGATGCGATCGCGTAGAGCGGGGAGATAAGGCATCGCGATCGCAGGGTAAGAGTCGCGATCGCGTAGTATTAATCGGGTGTTGATCGCGATCGCAGGCCAGTATACGCGATCGCGTAGAAGAGGAAAGGGGTCCAGGAGAAATATGCTACGCGATCGCAGGAGTGAAGGATGCGATCGCGTGAGGCAGGGTGACTGTGCTTCGCGATCGCGTGAAGGAAGTCGCGATCGCGTGAGGCCGTGAATTTGAACATCGCGATCGCGTGAGGAAGATCGCGATCGCGTAGAGCAAATTGCTCTGGCAGTGAGTTTAATTACAGAACATTTCACATACGGGTTCATTAACCCAAAACTCCATTTTTGAGTTCCAAGAGGAGAAATTGACGGGAGATTGCTGGGAAATCATCGGGGTTTCGTTGGAGGTAAGTTTTGTGGCTTAATTACATCATTTTAACATGAAATCCTTGGTTAATTCTCTGTAAATGGGAGATTAAATGTGGGTTTTAACCCTAGGCCTAAATTGTAGAAAAACAAGGATTTGAGTGGGCAAATGGAGTCCGATTTTGGTAAAATTGATATGCTTAGACTCGTATTGAGACGAGGGTTCCAGAAATGTGAATTTTGTAAATTTTCGGAATGTGGGCCCGGGGCTCGGGTTTTGACAACTTTGGGAATTTTGATGTAAATTGAGTTATTTCGAATGGGTTGTGTTTAATTAGCCCATATTGATGTATTCTCATTGATTTTGAGCAGATTCGGCATTCAAGGTGATTGAATTGCGAGGCGAGCGCAAGGCGGAATAAGGCTTCGACCGGCTAGAGGTGAGTAATAGATGTGGGTGATGACCAGCGGGTTCGAAACCCCGGTATACCACTTTGTGACGCTGTATAGTGGCGAGACACGCACACTCTTGAGAGTGCGGGGTCGATCAGGAACTGGAGACTATATATTAGTCCGACTTGTTGATACTGTATTATAGGCTATTTCTTGAGCCGTCGAACCTCCTTCTCGGATGGTTGTATATATATATATATTGTGATAATGGCCACTCTTGAGCCGAGGAACCCCCTTCTCGGGCGGTTGATTATACATGTGGGCCGTGAGCCAGTTATTGGATCCCGCGAGGATCATTATCTTTGTCTTATCACATAGACATGCTAGTTTACTACTAGTCCGCAGCTATTTTTGTTATTATGCTAATTCCAATCTCTGGAACTTGATATTACTGTTTTCCAACTGAAAAAAATGATAAAAGAGTTTTCAAAAAAACTACTTTTGGGCCTGTGAGGCTGTATCTGCATATTAGCTGACTAGTAGTGGATCGGGCTGCACGCCGCAGCGAGATATATGTTGGATCGGACTGCACGCCGCAGTGATATCTCTATGAGATGTGCTTGGGCTGTAGGAGCCCCTCCGGAGTCTGAACCCCCACAGTGAGCACGGGTACCCAAAATTGGAGTCGAGCTACGCGCCGTAGCGGTCATATCATGCATTGCATTGCATTTAGCTACATCTGCTAGCTGTTATGCTATTTATTGGTATTTGTTGGAACAGGTACAGTGAAGATTGATTCTATGACAGGGTAGCTGATTATAGCTTTACATAGTGCTTTATTGCGGATTTCTTATCTGCGCTGTCTTACCCTTGTTTATTACCACCGAGTCTGGCAGTACTCATTTTACTCCCTGCACCTTGTGTGCAGATCCAGGTACCTCTCAGCAGTGATCCAGTAGCTGCGCGAGGCGACGTTTGTGGATATCCGAGGTAGCTGCAGAGTCCGCAGGACCCGATATTCCTTCCTACTGTCTTTTGATTCTGTATTGACATTTCTTTCCGCACTTGATATTTTGTAAACCTTTATACATTCATGTTCAGGTAGAGGCTCATGACTCTTGACCCTCGGTCTATGGGAGTTGATGTATTATGGGACTTGGTTCCCCGTTTTCGTTACATGTATCGCTGTTATTTCTTGAATTAATTTGTTTAAATGGGTTAAAGAGAGCTTCTAGCTCCGTGGTTGATATGGATTGGTCAGGCTGGCTTAGCAATGTGCTGGGCGCCATCATGACCGGATTTGGGGTCGTGACACTAATGTGATATGGAATATGTCGGAAATGGCACAAATTGCGTAGCAGAGTGCATCAGAGTATGCTCTAATAGGGTAGTTGTACCCAGGACCAGCGGACGACTGGTAGGTATTGCTTTGTCAGTGGGGCCTTCGTGGCGGATATCAGTGCAGAGGTTTCTACCACTAATTCAGTTCCGGTATTGGGGAACTTTGTCGGATGCG
The DNA here is from genome assembly GCA_032618575.1 of Nicotiana noctiflora. Taxonomy (NCBI): domain Eukaryota; kingdom Viridiplantae; phylum Streptophyta; class Magnoliopsida; order Solanales; family Solanaceae; genus Nicotiana; species Nicotiana noctiflora. Next base: position 138,992 of record JASVEL010005428.1, on the reverse strand, counting down.
TTTCTTGTGGCCGAGCTTGAAGCTATATATGTTTTTGTAATGAGCAATCTGACTCGGTGTGCATTTCTTTTTGCGAGAGTTTTGCGTGGATCGGGTGGCACACCGCCATAGGTATGGTATCTGGATCGGGTTGCACGCCGTCATGGGTATGTCATTTTGAGCAGGTTGCATCCTGCAACCGTGTAATATGGAACATAGTTTTTCTATGGGTTACCTTGGGTACAATACTTCCTAGTCTCTGAGGAAGGTCAGTGTTGGGTGTCGCTCGGCGAATGGCGTATCGGTTGTGTCCTTATGCGATTTGATGGCGTATATTAATTGCCTTACTGTGGGTGAGATTGATCGATTGAGTTCAGGACTAAATCTGTGCGTGGCTGACTGTTTTGAGCATGATGAGATGACTTGAGGTGCTTCATGGGTAATAGTGTTTGGATGGAATCATATGTTGTGGCAAGGCCATATGATGTTATGACCTTTCGAGGATAATTCAGGTACTCTGTTTCTATAATGCGAAGCGGGATCTCATTTCTATGTTATGATGGTACGGAGGAATTGAATCACAACTCTTTTATTTGAGTTAGTTGTCATGATTTGAGTGTCTTCAAGCGTTTCTTATTGGATCCTGTGTTGTGATCGTCGTGGCTTAAACCTGTGTTGAGGTGTCATATCACCAGTGCGGTGTGTTATAATCGAAATGATCGTTGGAGGCATTAATGAGTGTGGGCATATGTGATTTCAGCTGGTTAGAAGGGTAATATCGAGGTTTGCCTCCGAAATCTATTATAGTATCAGTTAAAAGGGAAAGGGATTCATAAATGGATGACATGAGAAATGGATTCGATATATCGCGTGTTTCAGCTGCCGTGGGCAGGATATGAAGGTGTGGAATAAGACTTTAGTTAATGGAAAAAGGGTTTTCGAGTTAGAACATGGTTACCTTGGGCAATTGTTGTGATTAGAAGGCATCATCTCAAGTGATTGGGTCGTTTGGTACATTATGTGATCTCACCGAAGTGGCGAGTATGGGATATTACAGTTGGATCATATGTATCCTGAGTATAGACGTGGGATTCAGAATTTGAGTATGATTTCGGAAGGTGCAATGTGGTCTATGGTTCATATAGATTGTGGAAGTTCAGCTATATTGTGTTATCGGACTTATGATAGACACGGTGGCGTGATACCACCCCGCATATGTGCTTGGTAAGGTCATTCAGCTGTTGGGTTGCTGCTAGTACAACTCTGGGTACGCTCGAGGATAAGCGTTTGTTTAAGTTGGGGAGAATGTAACGACTCGCCCGTCATTACGGGAGTTATCACCCCGTTTTCTTCATTTAACACTTCAATATGCTAATTTATATGTGTTCGGAAATTTTGGAGCAAATCGGAAGAAATTTAGATAAAAATGAGGCCATAAACCTCTTTATGAGAAGATTATGTTGGAAAAGTTAACCGAATGTTGATCGATGAGTTAGATAGCTCGGAATTGAATTCTAATGATTCTACTAGTTTCGGGGGATCATGTATGACTTAGGAGAGCAATCAGAATCGAATTCGGAGGTCCGGTGTAGAATTAGGCTTGAATTGGCTAAGGTTGGATTTTGGCAAATTCCGGTTGATAGATGAGACTTTGATCCGAGGATCGGAATGGAATTCCGAGAGTTTCTGTAGCTTCAATATGTGATTTGTGATGTGTGTGAAAAGTTTCAAGTCATTCGTAGGTGTTTAGGTTGGGTTTTAGATCAAATGCAAGTTTCGGAAGTTTCAGAAGAACTTAGGCCTGAATCCGATGTAAATTTGGTGTTTTGATGTTAGTTTTGGTGTTTTGAGAGTGAAACTAAGTTTGCATGATCATATGTGGCATGTTAGTATGTTCGTATGCAGTCCCAAGGATCTCGGGTGAGTTTCAGATATGTTTGGGTTGCGTTATGCTCGTTTTTCTTATGCTTCGACATCGTTTCTTCAAGCATAAATGATATCATATACTTGAGCTCTGATTACTGTTTTGAATGAAGCATTAGATTCGTATCGTAGTTTCGGACCCGTAGCAAAAAGAATCATCGAATTTGGACATTGTATGAGGATTTTATGGCCATTTTACTAAAGTTGCCCAGATTTTCAAGTTAATGATAAAACTGCCCCTGAAAGTGTATTAAAACCCTGCACTATTGCAAATCTTAAAACCTACATATTTCCTTCATTATAAGGTCAAATTAAGTGATTCACAAGCCTAAATTCATTAGCATTTCACAAGGAATTCATTGGGAGCACCAGGTCGAGTTTTCTTCCAATTTTGGAACGGGAAGAAGATTCTGAGGCGATTATTAAGAGAGAAATCAATGGGTAATCGCTGGAGGTAAGTTTCTTGACTCAAAAACATGATTTTATGTTAGAATCAACACCAAAATTCCTGAAATAGGTAGAATTTGTGAAGAACTAGAGCCTAAATCATGAAAATGACTTTTTGGGTTTTGAAAGGCCATTCGAACTCTGATTTCGATAAATTTTATATACACGGACTCGTGGCGAGACGAGGAATCCATGGGTATGATTTTTGGAATTTTTTTAGAAGTGGGCCCGGGGCTCGGGTTTTACCAACTTCGTAAATTGTTGCGTTTTTCGAGTAATTTTGATTGGGTTATGTTTTTTTGACCCATATTTACGTATTATTGTGGTTTTGACTAGATTTGACGCACGAGGCAGCAAATTTGAAGGGAAAATGTATCGTGGACGAGTCCACGTCCGGCTAGAGGTGAGTAGTTTGTGTATATGGTAGCCTGAGGGTTTGAAACCCCGGCTTAGCACATTGTGACGCTAGTAGGGCGTGACTCGCACCCCGTGGCAGGTGCGTGATTGATTATGACTAGGGATTAAGACTTAGTCCATCCCGGATGTGAAGAATATGCTATATGCGGTTGTAACGCACATTGTGTTAGATATATTTTGTGGGTTGTAAGCCATGTTTGGGTCCTTGTGCCGACCTGTAGTATCCCTAGGAGGTAGTTATATTTGTGATAGCTCTAATTGCTTAATCACTTATCTCAGTCCTGGTTTGAAAGCACCGTATTGAAATGCTAAGTCATCTGTTTTGGAAAATTAAATAAACATTAAAGTATTTTCATAATTAAATGAATTGGAACCTGGAAATAAATAAGTTGAGATGTTGTGTGACTCATATGCATGTTGAGGATTGAGGATGGATCGGGCTGCACGCCGCAACAGTTGATGTGAGGCTCGGGCTGCACACCGCAGCGCCTGATATGAGGATCGGGCTGCACGCCGCAGCGGTTTTGCGCTTGGGCTATAGGAGCCCCTCCGGAGTCTGTACACACCCCCACCCCCAGTGAGCGTCGTCAACATTAAATAGATCAAGCTACACGTCGTAGTGGTTATGTGCTTTGCATTGCATTCTTTGTCTGTGAATTATCTGTGATAGTGGTAAAGTACTGTTGTATTGCTAGTTCGTGGGAGGAATCAGACTGTAGTTTAGCTTCATTATGTGGTATTATGTGGATTTCTTACTTTCAGCTACTTGTATATATTTATTACTCACTGAGTACTTAGTACTCACCCCTACTCCCTGCACCTTTGTGTGCAAATTTAGGTACACAGGAGGGATAGAGGAGCACACCAGCTTTTAGCAGTATTTATCTGAGTTGCTGAGGTAGCTGCTGACGTTCGTAGGACCTGGTTTCTCTTCTTATTCCAGTTTTCCTTTGTATATACATTATTCATACTTGAGTATTTGGTTTAGATATTGTTATCCGATCATGTTTAGAGGCTCTAAACTCGTGAACCTAGATCTTTGAGTGGTTATTCAGTTTAGCTTTATTGTTCATAATAATATCCTGGTAATTGATTTGAGCTTTATGCTCGGGATGAGAGGGTAAATGGTCGGGCTTGCCTAGCAGTTGTTGGGCGCCATCACGACCGGGATTGGGGTCGTGACAGTGCTAAATTCTAAGACGTGAAAAGTATTCCCTTGTTATACAGGTGGGCGCCTATTTTCTAAGAAATGAAAAGTATTCCCTTGTTATACAGGTGGGCGCCTATTTCTAAGATATGAAAAGTATTCCCTCGTTATAAAGGTGGGCGCCTTTTTGCTAAGACATGACAAGTATTCCCTTGTTATACAGGTGGGCACCTATTTTGCTAAGATACGAAAAGTATTCCCTTGTTATATAGGTGGGCGCCTATTTGCTAAGACATGAAAATTATTCTCTTGTTATATAGGTGGGAACCTATTTTGCTAAGATACGAAAAGTATTCCCTTGTTATACAGGTGGGCGCCTATTTGCTAAGACATGAAAAGTATTCCCTTGTTATACAGGTGGGCGCCTATTATCTAAGACATTAAAAGTATTCCCTTGTTATACAGGTGGGTGCCTATTTCTAAGATATGAAAAGTATTCCCTTGTTATACAGGTGGGCGCCTATTTTCTAAGACATGAAAAGTATTCCCTTGTTATACAGGTGGGCGCCTATTTCTAAGATATGAAAAGTATTCCCTTGTTATACAGGTGGGTGCCTATTTGCAAAGACATGAAAAGTGTTCCCTTGTTATACAGGTGGGCGCCTATTTTGCTAAGATACGAAAAGTATTCCCTTGTTATACAGGTGGGCACCTATTTTCTAAGACATGAAAAGTATTCCCTTGTTATACAGGTGGGCGCGTATTTCTAAGATATGATATGTATTCCCTTGTTTCCTCGTTCAACCGAGAAATGTTTTGACAATGACCGAAAATTTTCTGCCCCAGTTTGCGTGACTTTCATTGTGGCGTATCTCCCTGCCATTTCCAGCCTTTATTTTCCTGTAAAACCAAAGAAACTTTTGTTAGTTTTAAAAACATGGTGAGTAATCTTGACACTCCTGCTGGGACTGTTTTTATTTTTCTTTTCTTCTATCTTTTTTGCCATATGCCTCCCAACTGGTTGAGGATAATTTTACTTGCTAGGGATGATTCTCTATTGGGGATGAACTTTTCATTCATCCGTTTCCCTCTCTCTTGCTTCAAAACAACCTGGGGGGGGGGGTCTTTTCAACTCCAAACCACTCTCTTCACGAGTTACTCTTTCCTTCAATACTACAGGGGCCAAGATGTTATTAGATGCAGATACTGGGATCATTTCGCTGTGGATGGATTTTCCTTTTCTCCTTCCTTTATATGTGTGGTCTGACCATCTTAGAAATTGGTCAGTAATCCATCAGAGTTCTGTTGGGGGTCTTCTTGGAACATGATCTATAAGTTCCTCAACCATTACTTCCCAGCTTTTCTCCATATTTTCCATTGTACTGTCTTGGTGACTGGTAGTAGGCTCTGAAAAACCTTTCTTTTAAATATAAAGAAAACAAATTTCTGGAGAAGTCCTTTAGACAAAGAGATGAAAAGATAGAAAAAGAGAAAATATTTTCGAACAATATGCTGAGAAAAGAAAAGAAAAGAACTTATCTAGATGGTATCCCGATTAAACGACCCAGTCTATTTGTATCAATCAAACTTTCCGATGGCCTCATTTGCCCGGGGTAAACAGATGCGCGACTCTTTGCCCATGTGGATCCTTTCCGCCAAACTCGTCCTGTCGACTCATAGCGCCCTTCGAGGGGTTTTCACTAATGAGACTCTCTCATTTCTCTCAGCTCACGTCGCCTTAAGGTGCCTGCGAGGGTTTTCACCCTGAGACTCTCTCATTTTGATTCGTCTCGGCTTTCGTCGCCTTTCGGTGTCTGTGAAGGTTTTTGACCGATAAGACTCTCTCATTTTATTTTCTCATTTGGGGGTTGGAGTGCTGCTGATAAGATTCTCTCTGTTGGGAATTCTTTCAGCTCATGATCCTTTTCAGTCAAGGATTAGAGTATCACCATGAGCTCTCGTCTTCCTGTCTTGACACTTATTAAACAATGATCGGAAGGTCTTTTGGACATAAGATGGGGTTTTGTGTGGGTAAGAAAAAGATTATCAAGAAATTTTAAATAACTTGATGAGTAAAGGAATACAACTATTGGAACCAAATTTCTTAAAAGGAAACATAACTTCTGCCCCAGTTTTCTTGTTTGGGAATTTTTGAATCGCGTGACATTTGTCACGTTGTGACCGAGCCTTGAGGCGCCTACGTATCCTTTCTTGAGGAATCAGGTCAAACGTAGTTCAATTCTTGTGTTTTTCTTATCATCATTTTTCGTTAATTTTTTTTCTTTAACGATTCCAAGTAAGGGGTATGAAACAAAATAATTAAGGCTCAAAAGGGAAAACAAAGGTTGAAAGTGTTTGGATAGAAGAAAGAACTGCCTCCGTCATTTCATTACTCAATAAATACCAAATATAGACAAATGAGCAAGCAACTATCATGTTCAAGGAAATTACACATAAGATCTCTTAACTGCATCAGAGTTGATGGCCAGGTCGATGTTTCTTCCTTCAATATATGTTAGACACAAAGCGCCATTGGATAACACCCGGGTCACAACATAAGGTCCTTGCCAATTTGGGGCGAACTTGCCTTTTGCTTCAATTTGATGCGGGAGAATCCGTTTCAACACTTGCTGCCCTACTTAAAATTTGTTGGGGCGCACCTTCTTATTGTATGCTCTCGCCATTCTCTTATGATACAATTGGCCATGACATACTGCTACCAATCTCTTTTTATCGATTAAGCTCAAATGTTCTAGTCGTGCTTCGACCTATTCATCATCATCAACCTCGGCTTCGGCGACAATTCGGAGAGATAGGATTTCAACCTCCGCTGGTATTACTGCTTCAGCTCCGTATACCAACAAGGAGTTGCACTTACCGAAGTTTGGACAGTAGTGCGATAACCCAATAATGCAAATGGCAACTTTTAATGCCATTGCCTAGACCCTTCTACCATCTTTCTCAATATCATTTTTATATTCTTGTTTGCTGCTTCAACCGCGCCTTTTGCTTTGGGACGATACGGGGTGGAATTGCGGTGTGTGATCTTGAACCGTTGACATACCTCCTCCATCAAACCATTGTTATGATTAGCACCGTTGTCCGTGATTATCATCTATGGGATCCCAAATCTACAGATGATATGGGAATGGACAAAGTCTACCACTGCCTTCTTGGTCACTGACTTGAATGTCTTTGCCTCCACCTATTTGGTGAAGTAATCAATGGCTACTAGAATGAACTTATGACCGTTGGAAGCTGCCGGCTCAATCAGTCCAATGACATCCATGCCCCACACAACAAATGGCCATGGTGCTGACATTGTATGCAACTCCGTTGGCGAAGAGTGAATCAAATCTCTGTGTATCTGGCACTAATGGCACTTCCATACAAAATTTATACAATCACACTCCATGGTGAGCTAGTAATATCCTGCCCGTAGGATTATCTTCGCCTATACATATCCGCTCATATGCGGTCCACAAACTCTGGCATGTACCTCTGTAATCATTGTTGTGGCTTGACCTGCATCTATACATCACAACAATCCCAAATCCGGGGTTCTTTTGTACAACACTCCTCCACTAAGGAAAAATACATTTGCCAATCGCCGAATAGCTCTCTTTTGATCTCCAGTCGCCTGCTCTGGGTATATTCCCATTCTGAGGTATTCTTTGACATCATGAAACCATGGCTCGCCATCCATTTCCTCCTCTATCATGCTATAGTAAGCATGCTGCTCATGAACCTGGATATGCAAAGGGACAACATGAATTTTGTCTGGGTGATGCAACATTGATGCCAAGGTGGCCAGTGCATCAGCAACCTCATTGTGAACTCTCGGAATGTGTCAGAATTCCACGGATCAAAATCTCTTGCTCAGATCGTGCAAGCATTGTCGAAATGGTATAAGCTTCAAATAACGTGTCTCCCATTCACCTTGAATTTGATGTACCAGGAGGTCCTAGTCCCCCAAGACCAAGACGTCGTGGACATCCATATCTGCAGCTAACCGTAATCCCAAAATACAAGCCTCATATTCAGCCATGTTATTGGTGCAATAGAATCGTAGTTGTGTCGTATTAGGATAGTGATGTCCAGTTTCTGAAAGGAGAACTGCTCCTATCCCAACTCCTTTCGAGTTTGCGGCTCCATCAAAGAAAAGCTTCCATCCTGGTTCCTCGTTGATTCCATCTCATCTACGTGCATCACTTCTTCATCAGGGAAATACGTCCTCAATGGCTCATACTCTTCATCAACAGGGTTTTCAGCCAAGTGATCAGCCAACGCATGGGCCTTCATGGCCGTCCTCGTCACATAGACGATATCAATCTCCGTGAGTAATATCTTCCACTTTGCTAGCCTTTCTGTGGGCATAGGCTTTTGCAAGATATATTTCAATGGGTCCAAGCGTGAAATGAGATAAGTAGTATATGATGACAAATAATGTTTCAACTTTTGGGCTACCTATGTCAGGGCGCAACATGTCTTCTCTAGCTGAGTATACTTAACCTCATATACTGTAAACTTCTTGCTGAGATAGTAGATGGCTTGCTCTTTTCTCCCTGTACTGTCATGTTGCCCCAATACGCAGCCAAATGAATTTTCCAGTACCGTTAGATAGAGAATCAATGGTCTTCCAGGTTCAGGTGGAACTAGAACCGGTGGATTCGATAGATACCCCTTGATTTGGTCAAAGGCTTCCCGACATTCCATCCTCCATTCTACCGCAACATCTTTCTTCAACAGCCGAAATATGGGCTCATAGGTTGCCGTGAGTTGAGCAATGAATCTGCTGATATAATTCAATCTTTCCAATAGACTTTTTACCTCTGTTTTATTCTTCGGCGGTGGCAAGTCCTGGATGGATTTGATCTTGGATGGGTCCAACTCAATGCCTCGTCGGCTAACGATGAATCCCAACAACTTTCCTGATGGAACCCCAAAAGCACACTCGGCCGGGTTGAGTTTGATATCATACCTTCGAAGTCTTTGGAAGAACTTCCTTAGATCCATTATATGGTCCTCTTGCCACCTAGACTTTATGATCAAGTCATCCACGTACACTTCAATCTCTTTGTGTATCATGTCATGGAACATAGTGGTCATTGCTCTCATGTATGTTGCCCCAACGTTCTTCAAACCGAATGGCATTACCCTGTAGCAATAAGTTCGCCATGGCGTAATGAAAGCTGTCTTTTCTGCATCTTCTTCATCCATCAAGATCTGATGATATCCTGCATAGCAATCCACGAAGGATCCGATCTCGCACCCCGCGCAATTATCAATCAAGATATGGATGTTGGGAAATTGAAAATTATCCTTAGGGCTTGCTTTGTTGAGATTGGGGTAGTCAACACACACCCTGATCTTTCCATCCTTCTTCGGTACTAGTACCATATTGGCCAACCAATCGGGATATCGAGTGACGAGAATAACTTTGGTCTGTAACTGCTTAGTCACTTCTTCCTTAATCTTGACACTCATATCTATTTTAAACTTCCTCGGGTTTTGCTTGACGGGAGGGTAGGCCGGGTCAGTGGGCAATTTGTGAACCACTAAATCGGTGCTCAATCCTGGCATGTCATTATATGACCACGCGAAAACATCTCTGAATTCAATGAGGGTCTTGATTAGTTCCTCCCTAGTTCTTGGCTCAATATGGATGCTGATTTTGGTTTCCCTAACATCATCCGTACTCCCTAAATTAACAGCTTCAGTTTCATTTAGATTGGGCTTCGGTTTCTCTTCGAATTGGCACAATTCCCTGCTTATTTCCTCAAAGTCCTCATGCTCTTCGCATTCGGATTCATTATTTAACTCAAACTCTGGTTCAATTAAGTTGGAGTTGGATTGATTATTTAGACTAGGTCGAGGATCTGTTGTGCATTCCATGTCTTTAGGACCAGTAAAAGAAGAACTGTTAAGAAAAGAAGAAATAAAAATTAAAACCAGCAAAAAGAAAGGAAACTTTCGTTCTTATTAAGAAAATGCGGAATAAAACAGTTTCACACTTGAAGAAAAATACAAACAAAAACAAAAGGATTACAATTCTGGGATAACCCAGGAAACAAGAAAGGAAATCCAAAGCCGACTACCAAGACTCCCTTTGAGTGGGAAGAGGAGTGGCCGCCCAGTCGTTGATTTTGGCTTTAGGCCCCACAAATTGTATGTCCGCTCTGCTAGAACCCTCTCCAACTTCTAACATATGGACCTCAGCAAACATTTTTTCAAAAGTCTGTTCTAAATCCCCATGTATACCGATCAATGGTCCTTGGATTTTCGGAACCGCCGATTTCTTGGCCCTTGCTTTGATGAAAGATCTGGACAGACGTGGAACTGGCTTGGGGAGAACCCAAACTCTCGTCTTCATTCTTTTGGCTCGTTGTATGTCTTCCACAGTGGGTTTGAACCCCAATCCAAATGTCCCTGAATTTTCGGGCAAAGACACGGGCTGAACAATACCTTGAAGCTCTACCCCCAGGCCTTTTCCTGGCACAAACCCATTTCCCAGCATCTCTAAGATTGTCATGACGGTTGCGGGAGCTATGCCGTGGAGTGGGAGGCTCTCTCCTTCAGATATTTCTGCAGCTGGAACCCCGTCGAAGACTTGCTACACCAACGGTCCTTTGTCATCTTCCGTCTCTATAAATGGCACAATATCATCTCCTCCAAGGCTTGTGCAGTCAGTTCCATACACAACTATCTCCTGCCTGTCTCATTCAAATTTCACCATCTGGTGTAATGTGGAAGGTACCGCTTTTGCAGCATGGATTCAAGGTCGTCCAAGCAGAAGATTGTAGGATACTGTCACGTCAACCACCTGGAATTCCATGGTGAACTCAACTGGACCAATGGTTAATTCCAGTATGATGTCACCCACCGTGTTGGTACCACTACCATCAAAACCTCGGACGCAGACGTTGTTCTTATGAATCCGGTTGTGATCAATTTTCAGACCTCCAAAATACATTCCGAATGCGCCCCCAACCCCGAAATCACCTAACGGAGCTAATGGAACCATCGGATTTCCGTTCTGAGGACGTCTTAACACTTTTCCGACTACGGGCCATTTTCCAACTATAAAGCTCCCAATTAGGGACTAAGTGTCCCAAAACACTCCAAATTCCTGAACCGACCCTCCCGGCAAACCACAATAGCAGAAATGAACTTAGGGGAACAGTTAAATTGGCGATCGGGGCGTAAATTTTAAAAACAACCGGTCGGGTCATTACATCTTCCCACACTTAAAAGATTCGTTCGTCCTCGAACAAGCATAGGAAATATACCTGGAGTGGTGAAGAGATGAGGGTATTGGTTGCGCATATCCTGCTCGGTCTCCCAAGTCGCCACCTCGACCGGCTGACCCCGCCACTGAACTTTTAGTGAAATGATATTCTTTGACCTTAGCTTCCTGACTTGCTTGTCTAGAATGGCCACTGGCTCCTCAACATAAGACAGATCCTCATCTAGTTGAACAAAAGTGAAATCCAACACATGCAACGGGTCACCATGGTATCTCCGGAGCATAGAGACATGAAATACGGGATGGACTCCGGCTAGGCTGGGAGGTAAGGCCAACTCATAAGAAACCTCCCCAACACGCCTCAAAATCTCAAAAGGACCAATAAATCTAGGACTCAGCTTCCCCTTCTTCCCAAACCTGATAACGCCCTTCATGGGTGAGACTCGTAGCAGAACCCGCTCGCCAACCATAAAGGCCACATCGCAGACCTTCTTGTCTGCATAACTCTTCTGTTTAGGCTGGGCTGCATGAAGTCTGTCCTGAATCACCTTGACCTTGTCCATAGCATCCTGAACCATATTAGTACCTAGCAGTCTGGCCTCGCCCGGCTCGAACCAACCCACTGGAGACCTGCACCTCCAACCATATAGAGCCTCAGACGGTGCCATCTGAATACTGGACTAGTAGCTGTTGTTATAAGCAAACTCCGCCAGTGGCAAGAAATGATCCCATGAACCTCCAAACTCAATCACGCACGCACGGAGCATATCCTTTAAAATCTGAATAGTGTGCTCGGACTGACCATTAGTCTGGGGGTGAAATGCTGTGCTCAGCTCCACCCTAGTGCCTAACTCCTGCTGTACGGCTCTCCAGAACCGTAAAGTGAACTGAGTGTCTCTATCTGAAATGATGGAAACCGGAATACCATGCAGCCAAACTATCTCCCTGATGTAGATCTCCGCCAGTCGCTCTGATGAATAAATAAGCTCACCGGTATGAAATGGGCAGACTTGGTCAGCCGATCCACAATAACCCAAATGGAATCAAACTTCCTAACAGTCCGTGGAAGCCCAGATACAAAGTCCATGGTGATGCGCTCCGATTTCCACTCTGGAATCGTAATCTGCTGCATTAATCCACCCGGACGCTGATGCTCATACTTCACCTGCTGGCAGTTGAAACATCTAGAAACATAATCAACTATATCCCTCTTCATCTGCCTCCACCAGTAATGCTATCTCAAGTCCTGATACATCTTCGCGGCACCCGGATGGATGGAATACCACGAGCTATGGGCCTTTGCTAGAATCAACTCTCGAAGATCATCAACATTGGGCACACAAATACGCCCATGCATCCTCATAACTCCACCATCCCCAATGGTAACATCTCGAGCATCACCACGCAAAACTCTATCCTGGAGGACAAGCAAATGAGGGTCGTCGAACTGACGCTCCCTGATGCGGTCAAATAGAGATGACTGAGAAACCACACAAGCCAAAACCCGGCTGGGCTCCGAGAGATCCAGCCTAACAAACTGCCTGGCTAAAGCCTGAACATCCATCGCCATAGGCCTCTCCGAAGCTGGTAGATATGCCAAACTTCCCAAACTCTCTGCCCCACGGCTCAAGGCATCGGCAACTACATTAGCTTTGCCCGGATGATAGAGAATAGTAATATCATTCTCCTTCAGTAGCTCCAACGATCTCCTCTGATGCATATTCAGGTCCTTCTGCTTAAGCAAGTGCTGCCAGCTCCGGTGATTAGTGTAGATCTCACAAGGAACCCCACACAAGTAATGACGCCAAATCTTCAAGGCATGAACAATGGCAGCTAGCTCCAGATCGTTAACATGATAGTTCTTCTCATGCACCTTCAGCTGTCTGGACGTGTAGGCAATCACCCTACCGTCCTGCATCAATAATGCACCGAGTCCAACTCGTGAGGCATCACAATATACCGTATAGGATCCCGAGCCTGTAGGTAACATCAATATAGGGGCCGAAGTCAAAGCTGTCTTGAGCTTCTGAAAGCTCGCCTCACACTCATCTGTCCACTGAAAAGGGGCACCCTTTTGGGTCAGTCTGGTCATAGGTGCTGCGATCGAAGAGAACCCCTCTATGAAACGACGGTAATAGCCCACCAAACCAAGGAAACTACGAATCTCTGTAGCGGAGGAGGGTCTAGGCCAACTCTGCAAGGCCTTCACCTTCCTCGGATCCACTCGAATACCATCACTCGACACCACGTGGCCTAAAAATGCTACTGAACTCAACCAGAATTCAAATTTAGAGAACTTGGCATATAGCTGCTTCTCCCTCAGAATCTGAAGCACTATCCTCAAATGCTGCTCGTGCTCTTCCCGAATCCGAGAATATACTAGAATATCATTAATGAAAACAATCACGAACTAGTCCAGATATGGCCTGAACACACTGTGCATCAAATGCATAAAGGCTGTTGGGGCATTAGTCAGCCCAAAAGACATCACGAGGAACTCGTAGTGACCATACCGAGTCCTGAAGGTAGTCTTCGGGATATCCGGCTCCCGAATCTTCAGCTGATGATAACCAGAGCGCGAATCAATCTTAGAAAACACATGTGCGCCTTGCAACTGGTCAAACTAATCATCAAAACGAGGCAAAGGATACCAGTTCTTCACTGTAACCGTGTTCAACTGACGATAATCTATACACATACGCATAGAACCGTCCTTTTTCTTCACAAACAACACAGGAGCACCCCAAGGCGAAACACTGGGTCGAATGAAACCCTTACCCAATAACTCCTGTAACTGATCCTTTAACTCCTTCAACTGAGGAGAAGCCATACGGTATGGTGGAATAGAAATATGCTGAGTGCCCGACAACAAATCAATAGCAAAATCAATATCTCTGTCGAGCGGCATGCCCGAGAGATCAGCTGGAAATACATCAGCGAAATGACGTACCCGCTGGAACTGAATCAATAGAAGGAGTGTCAATATTGACATCCCGCACATAAGCTAGATAAGCAGCACACCCTTTATCAACCATACGCTGAGCTTTGAGAAAGGAAATAAAACGGCTAGGGGAGTGATCTAGAGTACCACTCCACTCAATACGTGGAATGCCTGGCATAGCCAGTGTCACGGTCTTGGTGTGACAATCAAGAATAGCATATTGGGGCAACAACCAGTCCATGACCAGAATAATATTAAAATCGACCATCCCGAGCAACAATAGATCTACTCTGGTCTCAAAACCACAAATGGTAACCAAACACGACCGATACACACCGTCCACATAGCCAAAGAATCTCCCACCGGAGTGAAAACATAAATGGGGGCACTCAAAGAATCCCGAGGCACACCCATATGAGAAGCAAAATAAGAGGACACATAAAAAAGTGGAACCAGGGTCGAATAGAACCGATGCCTCCCCGTGGCTAACCAGAATAATATCTGTGATAACAGAGTCAGATGCAACAGCTGCAGCGTGACCAGGAATAGCATAAAATCTTGCATGACCCCTCTCTCGAGGATGACGTGTGGTACCCTGATCCCCGCCATTGGCTGGCTGGGTAGGTGGAGTTACAGCTGGAGCTAGAATGATGGCCTGCTGGCCCTAGGAACCACGTTGAGGCTGCGAAGACTGAGGAGGTGCTCCTCTCCTACGCCTGGGGCACTCCCTAACCAGATGTCTAGTATCCCCGCACTCAAAACAAGCTATGGGAGGATGCGGTAGATGTGACTGACCGGCCTCACCCCCACTAGTCTGACCCCTGAGGGGTACCCCACGCAGGAGGCTCTCTGGAAACTGGGGGAGCATAATAAGGCTCCTGAGGTGTTGGAAGAGCTTGAGTACTACCGGCTGCTGGCAATGCTGAATGAACTGGACGACCGGAATAACCCCCGCCAAAACGACCGGCTGCTGAAGTGCGGGCACCAGAGAAATGGCCCGACTCACGAGACCTCTTGGCCTCTCTCTCTCCCCGCTCTCTAGGGAGCATACTCTCGATCCTCCTGGCAATTCTCACCGCCTGTTGATAAGGTATATCCGTCTCTAATTCTCTGGCCATGTTGGACCGGATCAGCGGAATAAGGCCCTCAATAAATCTCCGCACTCTCTCCTGGACCGTGGCCACCAATGCTGGTGCATGCCTGGATAGACGGGTGAAACTAATAGCATACTATGATATTGACATGGAGCCCTGTCGCAATCGCTCAAACTCCGAGCGCCACGAATCCCTAAGGCTCTGGGGAACAAACTCCCTCAAAAACTAATCTGAAAATTGTGTCCAGGTCAATGAAGTAGACTCCTCTGGACTATCCAACTCATACGTGCGCCACCAATCATAAGTGGCCCCACGAAACAGAAAAGCTGTGAAGGAGACCCCGCTGGTCTCTACAATCCCTATGGTACGAAGAATGCGATGACACTCCTCCAGAAAACCCAATGCATCATCTGTAGCCAAACCGCTAAACACTGGAGGATCATATTTCTTGAACCTCTCCAATCTACGCTGCTCGTCCTCAGAGGCAGCTGGCCCACCTCCGGGCTGTGCTGGGGCGGCAAGAGGCATAACAATAATCTCTGGAACCTGTCCCACTGGCACTCGCTGCTCAGGTGTAGCGGCTGGAGGAGTCTGGGCCCCTCCCCCGGCCTGAGATGTAGCTGCAGTGAGAGGAAGCAACCCTGCCTAAGCTAAAGTGGTAGACATACTCATGAACTGGGCCACCTGTAGAGCTGGAGTAGTAGCAGCTGTAGTCGGTGTACCAGGTGACTGCGCTCCAACCTGATCCAGCAGTGGCACCTCAACGGCAGCGCACGGGTGCTGTGGCTGCACCTCGAGCGCGTCCTCATCCTGTACCTCGGCCCCGACCTCTGACGGCGGCAACAGGGGGCACGGGTGCCTAATCCTCGCGGGTAGCACGTGTCCTCACCATTTGTGAGATAATAGAAAGCAGAAATTTAGATTTGGTGCCAAAAATGTCGCACGACAAGGAATCCAAAAGAAATGAAGAGTTTCCTAAATAGTTACATAGCCTATCGTAGATAAATACTGACGTCTCCGTATCAATCAGCGATACTCTAAGTAACCGGTAAGTGTCCCGTGACTCCTATGAACCTAGAGCTCTGATACCAAATTGTCACGACCCTAGTTCACCAATCGTGAACCTGTCATGACGGCACCCAGTCCGCGCGACTAGGTAAGCCTAACACATTGCGGAATATACAAGTTCGTGAACATTAAACAAGAAATAGCAGAAAAATGATATATATAGGAATGTAATCAGTGCCGTTTGGCACATACACTCGTCAAACACACTGTATACAAATACCTCCAAGACTCGAAATCCCACGAGTAACACAGACAAAAAAGAAATACAACTGTGGCTCTATATGTCAAGAGTATCTAAAACAACAAAGTGAGGGAAAAACATCTACTAATACTATCAGAATAGAAGGAGGGCCTCCGGGTCCGCGGACGTAGCAGATCATACCTCGAGGTCTCCAAATATGCTGCTGAATCACCTAGTATGGGCCTGGCCTGATGTACCTGTATCCGCACAACAAAAGTGTGCAGAAGAGTAGCATGAGTACACCACGACGGAACTCAGTAAGTGCCAAGCCTAACCTCGATGGAGTAGTGACGAGGAAGGTCAGGTCCCTACTGAGAGAACAATAACATAATGATAATAACAATAATAAGCAGTTGAAATAATAATGAATCTGAAATAAACACAATAAAGTGATTGCTGCAACCGTCTACAATTAACCAACAACAAGTAACTAACTCAGCAAAACTCAATCAGCAAGTCCAGGACCTGTGGGAATTGAACACACAGTCCCACTCTATAATCAACAATCCAGGAGCTACGGGAATTTAACCCGCAGTCCCAATAACAGTATCTCTGGGTCTCCGGGAATCGAACCCGCAACCCATGTCTCAATACCTCAGGATGTGTCTCAATGATCTCAGGATCTCTGGGAATCGAACCCGCAGTCCATATCTCAATAATATATCAATAAACTCCGGGTCTCCAGGAATCGAACCCGCAGCCCTTAGATCTCCAAGAATCGAACCCGCACTCCACCAATAATACCAGTCTGGGTCTCTGGGACTCGAACCCACAGCCCTGGGATCTCCGGGAATCAAACCCGCAGTCCACCAACACATCAAATAAACAAACATAGAGAGAAAAATATAATATGCTTAACTACAACTTCACCGAAACTAGTACCAACAATTATCAAGAAGTTCAAGTAAGACAATTAGGCAATTAGACAGTTAAATCCTATCTAGTCATGCTTTTCTAGTGAGTGCCAAGTAAATGTAGCAATTTAATAAACTAAGAACAGGAATATCACTAATCGGACAACTCAAGTAAAGTGAGTTACAACAACCAGCGCATGTACACGCCCCTCACCTCGCGTACAAGGCTTTTTAACTATCACATAATATCCTAGGGGTGAAAGTTCCACCACATGAGGTTAGACAAGCCACTTACCTCGACTCCGGTACAAAACCGCTAAGAGACAACTCTCTTGCCGCTAATATCGGCCTCCAAAGGTGTAGTATCTGATAAAAATCAACAGAATCACATCAAAATAGGCCAATTGGGCATTACCCAATCAATACATTTCAAAATACACCAAAACCACAAGTTGCCAAAACCCGACTTTCGGTTCGCTTCTCGAAAAATTATGAAGGTTACATATTCGGAACCTCGTCTCAATACGAGTCTAATCATATAAAGTTTACTAAATTCGAACTCCATTTGCCCATTCAAACCCTTGATATTCTAAAATTCAAGCCTAGGGTGAAAACCCCTATAAAATACCCCAAATGCCTCCATTTTCATGAGATAATTGCATAATATTATCAACAATAATCATAATTTGTGTCCATAATCGATTACCTGAAGAAATCCCTTGAATTTCCCTTCAAAATTGCCCAAATAGCCTCTTAAGCCGAGCCCTCAATGTTTGAAATGTTTCTGAAATTTCTAACTTCTGATATAATTAAACCCTCTGCGATTTTCACTTCTGCGGACACTTTCCGCCTCTGCGGAACCGCTTCCGCGACAAATTGGTCGCTTCTGCGACCCCAAGCCTAACTGGCCATTTCCGCCTCTACGAACAGCGGACCGCTCCTGTGGAACAAGGTCTGCTCCTGCGGGCTTTCCAGCTCCTGCGAATAGGAGTCCGCTTTTGCGGACTCGCTCCAACGACCAAAATTCCGCTTCTGCAGATCCTTCACCCCTCGACCAAACTCCGCTTATGAGACACTCTTTCCGCACCAGCGGTGCTGCTTATGCGGACAAAGGTCCGCTCCTGTGAACCAGTACGCCCCTGCACTCCCTCGTCCGCTCCTGCGGACTCGCCTCTGCAGTCCCATTTCCGCAGGGGCGAAAACAACAGAACCAGCAACCAAAACCTGCAATTTTCCATGTTTTCTCCCGTTTAACCATCCGAAAACACACCGAGGCCACCGGGACCTCATCCAAACACACCAACACATCCTAATACCTTATTCGAACTTGTCCCAATCCTCAAAACACGTCTAACAACATCAAAACCCATTATTCACATCGAATTCAAGCCTAAATTCCTTAAAACTTTCTGAATTACACATTCGATCTAAAACCCGATTAAACAATGTCCGAATGACCAGAAAATTTGCAGACATATCCAAAATCACATAACGAAGCTACAGAAATTGTTGGAATTCCATTCTGACCCCCGTATCCAAATTTCACATATCGTTCGGATTCGCTAAATTTCAAACTTCGGCATTTCAAGCCTAATTGAGCTACATACCTCCAAAATACATTCCGAACGCGCCCCCAACCCCGAAATCACCTAACGGGGCTAATGGAACCATCAAATTTCTGTTCTGAGGTCGTCTTAACATTGTTCCGACTACGGGCCATTTTCCAACTATAAAGCTCCCAAGTATGGACTAAGTGTCCCAAAACAATCCAAATTCCAGAACCGACCCTCCTGGCAAACCACAATAGCAGAAATGAACTTAGGGGAATAGTTAAATTGGGGGTTAGGGCATAAATTTCAAAAACGACCGACCGGGTCGTTACAAATGGTCACTGGAATGGATCAACAAAGACAACAGTGAAACTTGAGCCGGAGTCTTCCTCAATTGCTCCAAAATAGAATAATCTTAGGCCTTCATTTTCTTTAAAAACTCCTCGGCCTCTTCATCCGTCACTGGCTTCTTTGTTATTACTGAGCTAGGCTTTCTTAACTCGGCGGGAGCAAAGCATCTCCCTGAACGAGTCAATCCTTGAGCCTCACATATGTTCTCCTCCATATGCTTGCCCCGGTATATCACTGCTGCTTTCTCATATTTCCAAGGCACCGCCTTGTTGCTAATTATCGGCATTTGAACTACCGGTTTGACAATGATCGGCTCTCAGCAAACTCCCTTCACAACGAACACGGGTGCGAGTGGCGCCCCCAATACTACCACTTTGATAGACCCTGATTTCTCCGGAGCAACGGCTGCATTCTCTTCCACTATCACTGTAGATTCAACCTCTCTCTTCTCCTCACCTATCACTGCTTCCTCACCCAACATTTTTTCCTTTGGAGTAGCTCGGATCATCATCACTGTTTGTGATGGCTTCTTCGTCTCTCCTCCCTCATACACGAACTCAATCATCTAGGTCTCGTGGTGCGCCGACAATGGGTTTTAATTAATGTTGGGCGCTTCGGGAATTTGGACCTCAATCTTACGGATGTCAATGAGATCTTGCACCACGTGTTTCAATCTCTAACACCTTTCGGTGTCATGTCCCAACATCCCCGAACAATACTCACAACTCTTTGATTGGTCCAAATTTTGGGGCGGGGGGTTTTGTATCCTAGGCTCGACAAGACTTAACAAACCCACTTGCCTTAATTTGTGGAATAAGGTGGTGTAGGTTTCTCCCAATTCGGTAAAGGCTCTTTGCCTTTGTACCCTGTCATTTTTGGAAGCTTGATTTTTGCGGAAACCTGCTCCTGGCGGGTTCCTGTATGCCCTTGGTAGAGGATAAGCATTTTGGGGTGGTGGGAATGTGTTTTGTGGTGGGTATGTGTTTTGAGGAGGTGTATATGCATGTTGGGGAGCCGGTGCGTGCCATTGTGGGCGAACCGATGGTTGATTGTATGCCTGTGCCTGGTGCACAGAAAAATGTGGTTCTTGTGAGGGATAGTAATGTTGGGGTAAGGGGTGCGAGGAATATGGGAAATTTGGGGTGTGGGGTCTGGGTTGGCTGTAACACGATCTGTTGGCTCTAGACAAGTTTTTTGCTTCCACTGTGGCGACCTCTTCCTTTTACTTCCGGCCTAGCGCACCCCCTGCTCCGCTTTAAATAGCTTGGGTTGTTGCCTTGATCGCTGAATAACTCAATATTTTGTTGGTCTCGAGACCTTCTTCTATTATGCCTCCCATTTTGACCACAACATTGAAGGATTTTCCCACTTATGTCACCAAATGACCGAAGTAGGTTGGCTCGAGATTTTGCAGAAAGTAATCTACCATCTCCCCCTCTCTTATAGGAGGATCAACTCTAGCCGCTTGTTCTCTCCAACAAAATCCAAATTCCCGGAAGCTCTCCCCTGGTTTCTTCTCCATCTTAAATAGTGTGAGACGGTCAGGCACTATCTCCAGATTATATTGAAAATGCCCGGCGAAAGCTTGTACCAAATCATCCCAAGTATACCATCTACTTGGATCCTGCCTTGTGTACCATTCTAAGGCAGACCCGCTCAAACTCTTTCTAAAATAAGCTATCAGTAGCTCATTTTTTCCGCCCTCTCCCCTTATCTTACTGCAAAATCCTCGCATATGAGACATGGGATCACCGTGCCCTTCGTATAGATCAAATTTGGGCATTTTGAACCCAACTGGAAGTTGTACATCGGGGAAAGGGCATAAGTCTTTATAAGCCACACTGACTTGATCACCTATTCCATGCAGGCTCCTGAAGGACTACTGCAAGCTCTTGACTTTCCATATCATCTCATCATGTTCTGAGCTCTTGGCCGGGTTTTCTACTGGGACCTCAAAAGGAGGAGTATAAGTGGGTGGTTCGAGTGCCCTGAATGTGGGTTCAAGGGGGTAATATTGAGTGTCGTGAACCTGAAATAACGGTTCAGTTGATGATCTGTGCAATGGAGTTGTGGGAGGTGCCACAAAGACAGGGACCTTTGGTGGAGGAGGGTTTGATTTGGTGGTGGAGCTGAGTGGTCATAAGCATCCCTTCCCTTGTGGTAATGATGGTCCGGGACTCTTGTTGAGGGACGGGGAGAAATGTATTCTGGGGTTAATCCTGGTGGGATGGTAGGAGTAGTGGGTGCTTCAGGACCCTTTTGTGCTATGGCCAGCGCCGTCTGCATTTCGCTCATTTTCAACTGCATTTGTTCCATTTTTTCTAAAGCTTCTTTGAGCATCTGGCTCATTGCCTTTTCTGACTCACTACTGTGATCTGACCCAGTCATACTTTTAGTTATAGGTCCCTTCGATCTTGTATGATATCTGTGTGATGCCAGTACACTCTAACACTAACTAAATATTAAAAAAAACAACAAACTTGTTAGTGTTAAAATTTTAACAGATATGGTAAAAGCACATTGGTGATGCAATGTCTTTATGCAATGAACCATTTCTATTATGCTTTTGCTCAGACCGCATGCGTCATCCCGGCTTATCATTTTCAAGGGCTTCTACACCTATCCATTATTTCTCTCACTTCTTTTATTTATTTTCCCCTTTTTTAATATAAATAGTGGTCGAATCTTATGTAGATTGCCTACGTATCACATCCCCGCTTGAATCGGACCCGGCATAGTTCGTGAACAACAAGATTGTGGCAAAATTTTGGAATTCTCATAACAAAACCCTTGCGGTTACAAAACATGTCTTACAACAATCATCAAAATAAGAGAAATACTTGACTCAAGAATAAAAATAAAATAGCAAAGATGCCAACTAGTTTTTCAAAATTTCAAAATACATCTTTTAATTATCAGCCTAATGTTCTTAATTCCTTGTGGCCCGCGAGGCATCGTTCGGCCTTGCCGCGGGCATTGGTGTAAGGTCCCTGTGTAGTCCCCTTAACTCTCTCATGATCTGATGAACATAATCCATAACCGAAGAAAAAAGGGCGGTGCGGGGCATTTGTTCACAAGCTAAGCACTTCATGGTGACATAATCCCCGATTTCTTCAATTCTGTTCTTGATCCTATCCCTTTCTCTGAGTAGCTGTTCTATCCGCCGGTTCTTCCCCCCCAATATCTGAGCATTGCCGGGGACTTGGTCTAAAAGCCTATCCACTTGTTCTTGTAGTCGTGTCATAAAACTGTGACAACGGTCAATGTCAGCCCTGGCATCCTGGGCTTGTTTGAAAACCCGCTCCCTGAGGGTAACATTTGCTTCCCTCAGATTAGTAATGATCTCAGTATAATCTCTTTCCACTCGTTGTAGATGAAGTGCCCGTTGATGTGCCCCCCTTCTCCAGCTAGCGCGGATCCTCGTTGTCTGGGCCTTCGACTCTTCCAACTCTCTTTGGACATCAGTGACTTGATTTTCCAAACCCTTTATCACCCTTTCGTCTGATCAACTCCTCAACTGTCTGTCATCATCTATTCTTATTTGCCGGATTTGAGCTTTCAAGAAGTCATTTTCCTGTGTCAACCTCTTTTTGTCTCCTTCATCGGCGGCAGCTTGCGTATCCTTTTCAAATTGGAGATCTTGGACCCATTGCTCTATCTTGCCAATCTTTGTTCTGTAAACTTCTTCCTTGGCTAACCAGTCTCACTGTTCTTGTGAAGCCTCAGCAAATTCCCCAAGGTGAGGTGTTTTTGCTGGCCTTACACCCGATGTTTCTCCTTTGTACCAAGTTAGATATCCGGGTACAACCTCTCCTCTAGCTCGATCCTACACACAAGTGTTTGCCTCTAGATATTGACATTTGCTCTAGATTTGGGGACCCTTGCTTCCGGGAATTGACCGTCAGGGCCAATTTCAATAACCTGGGTACTCAGATCCTCGTCTTTGGGCACTATCTGACACCTCCCAAGCTGCCTTAAAACCCGATGGGGCGCATAAGGCTTGAATGCTCTTAAGTCCCATTAAGAGAAAGTACGACCTAGCCGCTGGCATGTACACGATTCGTCTACCGGTAACCAACCCAACGTCCACTGTATTTGACTTGAGTTGAGGGCCTGGAAGTATGCCATCCATGCCAAGATTCCTTCAGGTAAGATGGTCCTATCGACCCTTGTATAGAATTCCTTTATGCAGGTTTTCTCAACCGACCCATAACTTAGAAACCGGGCACGGCGACACAAGTGCTCGATCATCCATATTTGTAGCAACAAATTACAACCTTCAAAAAAGTCTCCTCCAGCTTTGCAGGCTGTGAGGGCTCGATATATGTATGATAGTATCATGGGAGCAAGAGTACTTTCGTTTTGGGCAAGCAAAGTACTGACAATTTCGGCTATCTTTATGTCAATATTCCCGTCTTTTATCGGGAATACCATAAGCCCTAAAAAGGCTATCATGAAGGTAATTCGTCTGTGCTCATCCCATTTCTGGCGATTACCCTTGCTGCATAACTTATTTTCTGGCTTGTCAAAACCTCCCACATGACCGTATCTTTGATAGATGAAGCTTAGGGTACAAAACCCTTGTGCCAATTCTGGGTTATGTACCGTTCTGACTATCTTCAATGAGTCCAAAAACCGGTGCACGACGACAACCCTTGGAGCGACTGGATATTGGCGCCATAATGGTATATCAGTGTTTCCAATGTATCCGGCCATCTCCTCCAAAGTTGGGGTGAGCTCGAAATCTGAGAAGTGAAAGACATTGTGTGCGGAGTCCCAATATGTGACTAATACTCTTATGATATCCCCTCGAGGCTTTATTTCAAGCAGATCTGTGAGACCTTTCAAATATTTCTTCACTTCGCCCTGCCCTTCTTCGCCCAGATCATCCCACCATAGTCGTATTTGGATCGGGATTTTAGTCATGATTGAAAAGGGTTCATTTTGAATCGTGCTCATCCTGCACATTTATTAGTGTTAAAGAAGAAGATCATTTTGGCTGACATTGATTGGATTATTTTCCTATTTTGAACAAAAGACCTAATTTTCGACTGTGGCCTTTCAGCACTTCCAAAACGAAGATTTTAAGGCTGTGCTCATTTAAAAAAAATCCTAACATGACTCTTTAGTGGCTGTTTGCGCAAAATCGGCCTTCTGGCATCCCTTTCAGGACATTCGACCATTCTTGACAAAACATCATCACTGGACCTATTTATGAGTCTTTTCCTTATTTTTCAAAAAAAAAAAAAAATAGAAAACCCAATACGGCTAACACGGTCTTGCCACGCCTCGGGGGAAAATATTTAAGGCTGTGTGGGTCGACCGACCACAATCTTAATAATGACCCAAAAATGGCTGTTTGTGCAGAGTTAGCCTTCCGTCTTCCCTTTCGGGAACATTCAGCTATTTTTGACAAAACAGCCTTACCGATTTATTTATCACTCTAAAATTAAAATTTTGGTATTTTTGCAAAAGGGCAGTTGGACCCGATGAGGGTTGCTTGCGTATCTCACATCCGGTAAGAATCAAACCCGCGTAGTTCGGTCCAACAAACTATATTTTTTCATTTTATTGACTGGAAAAAAACTATTTTTTGGAAAAAAAAAAATCGCACCCATTTTCTTTTTTGTTGGCAAAATAAAGCAAACTATTTTGAAAACAAAAGTTATCATTTTGTTGGCAAAACATATTTTTTTTTTGTATTTTCAGAAAATAAGTATCTATTTCTCTACATTTTTCCTTTTTTTTCATTTTATCCAGTATTTAAAAGCCGATCAGCATGCAAGTTCAAATAAATGCTTAAAACAAATATGGTGTAGCAGGATGGTCTTTTCATTTCAGGTTGCCTGTCCTAGACTGACCCAACCCCTGTGTTGAGTCCCCTAAGTCAAATGCAACATGATGCAAATAAGCGTTCCTACTAGGGATCCGGCATGGAGTTTTGTTATACTATGTTAAAAACCTGGGTATTTTTCTAGACCGTGTACTCGAGCAGACAACTCGAGCCGAGGAAGGAGCTCCTTTCGGGGAACCAAAAGGCCAGCCGGCTTCGAAACTTTCCGAGCCTCTTTATTATTTTTGGGTTAGACACTAACAGAATAGGGAGTCTCAACCAGTAAGCACATCCCCGGAGGTGAGAAGAGAAAGGTTTTGGCACAGTTTATATATACAATTCAAATAATATCAAAGCGGTAAAAATTATCATTTTGCACATTAAGTATATGTCATATAAAAATATCATATAATAAAACCAAAATACAACAATTTATCATAAGCTTGAATTTCTAACCCTGAACTCATGGTTCTGGGTTTATCCCCAGCAGAGTCACCAGAGCTGTCACACCTCCTTTTTCAAGCTTTACTACATCCCCGGATGGGATATTGCAAAGAAAGGGAGTTTTTTCCAATTAAAGGACAATCGAAACGAGATTCATTTATTAAGAGATTCAGAGTCGCCACTTGGGAGATTTATGGTGTCCCAAGTCACCGGTTTGAATCCCGAGTTGAGGAAAAGGTTTGACTCTATTTAATAGCCCGCGAACCAAAAATCCGGATATGGAATTCTGTTAACCCGGGAGAAGGTGTTAGGCATTCCCGAGTTCCGTGGTTCTAGCACGGTCGCTCAACTATCATATTTGGCTTATTTATCTGTTTTATACCATGCTTTAGCTTATGTGCAAAGCTTAACCCTTAACCGCTTTTAATATTATTTTACAAGAATTGCAACGTTGTAAAAATTGTATTTCGGATCACCCCGTACTAGTACGTCTGCGACCTTTAACGCATATTTTTTACTCGGCGAGGCTCATCTCATTTTAAAAAGTCCAAACTAAGTAGCTAAATTTCTATAGCGATTTTTATCTTTAAACAAACAAAGAAAAGAATAATCGTGGCTGACTATTATTAAGCATATCAAGCTTCAAGTTCAAATTCGTGTACAAACAAAAGTCTAACTTTTCAATTTAAACCTATTACTCAATTTGAAGTTCAACTTTATATTTATAGAATTCAAGTTACTTTGGACCTAATACCAACTTGTCTTATTCAAATTATTTCGGACCTAACACCAAATTGTCCACTTCCTAATGTCCATCATGCTTAAGTTTGATCTTGCTTTAGTTTTTGCAAACCTTTTCCTTAATTAAAAAAACAAGCTGAAAAAAATTGAAATAGTAAGGTGACTTTTGTTGATCATCATCGTAGTACCTAACAATATCCGTAATTGTGATCTTATTTCTCATTCCAAACTCAAAGTGAAAAGGAAAAGTTATACATTTACTAACAGACGCTTATATTGTGATTAATGATATAACATATTATTATCCGAAATTACCAAGGCTGTACAATATTATCTAGTATGTGGCTCATGAAATTTGGTACAATTTACACTTCAATTCTAAACATAATGACAGACTTGAATCTGGTTAGAACAATATAAAAGAAACTAAACTAAGAAAATGACAAAGAGGCCAAAATCGGATCACAGTCCACAGTTAAACCATCCAGTTATACATATTCTACTTCCAGAATTATCTTAAGATTTAATGCGCAATTAGTACATGTCATCTAACTTTAAAAGTATCAAATCACAATATTAATCCTTAAACTAACTGATTTCCTATGGCTACATTTCAATACAGTCTTATCACATTTTTCGAATAACAAACCAGCATACACATAAAAAGGCTAAAACATATCAAAGATTATAACGCAACACAAAAAAAATCAATATGCATCAATTCAACAAGTATTCAGATCCAACATTGCTTGGTATTGCCATCTCGAAATTACATCAATTCGTATTTGATTGTGTACCTGGTAGTCGAAATACAAGTAGAAGAAGAAGAAATCAGTAGATGGCAGCTCAACGGCAAAGTAATAGCAGCAGTCGACAAACACAATAGGGAAACCAGCAGAATCAAATCCAAATCCAATACAAACAACAGATTTCCAACATAAAAATCAGAATAATGTAGTTCAATGAACTGCTACCAACTTCAAAATCTTACAACTCAATGAAACACTAGTTTAATACTTCTGGAGCTTCAAGTGAATCACAAATTGCTTCAGAAGTTTTCAATTAGTGAAAAATCCTTAACCAGACGCAATGTATTGCTCTCAATTTTCAGACTTCTTTTTTTTAATGATTCTCCAAAGAAATCTCTGTTTTCGAATGTCTGTGTGTGTCCTGTTAAAATCTGAAGTCTGTCCTTTTATAGAACCAAACAAAACCAGCAAAATATTGAAACTCACTCCTTTTTCTTTAGCACATGGGCACCCTTAACCTTTTAACCATTTCTAGCTCTTGAAAGCATTCCAGCATAGTTAATAAACACATTCTTCCATCATATTCTCTGCCCAACCCACTAACTAATGTCCAATTCTATTTTTTAATTCCAAAATGTATTGGCAGCCTGTTTTTCTATTGAAAACCCCTTAAACCTGTGAAATGGTTCCTATGTGACTTCCGTTTTCTAACCCTAAGAGTGTATTAAACAATGTTTTAAACTAAGTGGTCCAACTAATATCCCCTGACAGATCACCCCTGGACCATTTTCAAACCTTTTCTTCAAATTTCTAATTCCCTTTGAATCCTACAACTATAATTAACATCTATAACCAATTCAGACTTAACAAAATCAATGTATAGTTTGAGTCAATGCTCAGGTCAGACCAAATAGCACCAAACAAGAACAGAACTAACAGGGTGATTCCAATGACTGTGGACAAAACAAGAACTAAAGGAAACTTTTTTAATCGACGAAATCAATTCAAACGACTAAATGAACAGAAATATTTTTTTCCCTATAAACAGGTCTGATGTAGAAGGAATGGAACAGTTTAAAAAAATAAAAAATAACATACTAAAAAAAAATAACAAAACTTACACAAATAACAGCTTTAAGAAAAACTAGAACAAAAGAGAAAGAAAAATTACCTCGGGCTCTATAGACCGGAACTAATCACATGCCGTTTGAAATCGATTCCCAATTAGTATTATAGGCATATTTCGTCAGAAACATGCTTATAATACTAACTAGAAACCAACTCGACCCTAACGATTTTGACACAGTCTTGAATCCCTGAGCCATAGATCCGTTATTTGATCGTTTTAACTCGGATTTGGGCCAAATTGGCTAAGGATTAGGGGCGAGGGTGATTCGGTGGATAGGTGGTATGATTTTGGGGGTGTTTGGTGTCTGTTGAGTCTGGACTAGAATCTTCAAATGAAGATTCGAAACAAATCAGGTCGATTCAAGCCAAATTGATACTGGATTTGGGTTCAAGGGGTTGAGATGTGTCAGGGGTGTTATTTTGGTGGTCAGCGGTGTTTTTGCCGTCGATGTTTAGGCGGTGGAATGGTCCGGCGGCTAGGGTTTTATTTCAAGGGTCGTTTGGGTTCTTGTTCTCTGGAGACGGAAGGGTGAAATGGGGCTGTGTAACGGGGTTTTGGTATTTTTGGGTTTTGGTATATCAAAAATGAATAAATTAATCCCAGTCGTTCAATTTGATGAGATCAACGGCTTAAATTAATCCCAGTCACTACACAAAACGACGTCGCTTCAGTTAGCTTAAGACCAGTTAGGTCTTTGGAATGAGATGGGTCGGGTAGAAAGGAATGATCAAGGCCGTTGGATTAATTGGAGTAATGTGATGACCCGACCCGTTGTCATGGGAATTACCACCCCGTTATCTTTCATTTATGTGTTTATTGCTTTTACATCAGTGTTAGAGTCTATCGGGTGTGTTAGGAGTGATTTGGATTGAAAATGAGGCATATAGTCTTTTTGAAGGAAGCTTGAATGTGAAAAGTCAACCTGGAGTTGACTATTTAGTTATAGGGCTCGGAATCGGATTCTAATGATTCGGTTAGTTCCGTGAGGTAATTTGTGACTTAGGCGAGCAATCAGAATTGAATTCGGAGGTCCGGTGTAGAAATAAGCTTGAATTGGCTTAGGTTGAATTTTGGCGAAATCCGAACGGCATGTGAGATTTTGATCCGGGGTCGAATGGAATTACGATAATTTCCATAGCTTCGTCATGTGATTTTGGATATGTCCGCAAATTTTTAGGTTATTCGGACATCGTTTGGTCTAGTTTTTTATCTAAAGTGTATTTTCAGAAGTTTTTGGAAACTTAAGCCTTGATTTGATGAAAAGTGATGATTTTGATGTTATTTCGGCGATTTAATCACTCGAGCGAGTTTGTGTGATGTTTTAGAGTAAATGTGCATATTTGGTTTGGAGCCCCGAGGGCTCGGGAGTGTTTCAGAGGAGTCTCGGAATAATTCCGAACTTAGAAAATGGGCAGAAATTGCAGAAAAATCTGTTGTGAACAGTGCCCATGAACAATGCACATGAAATAGAGTATATTTGAGGTCCGAAAATATTTTGCCATTTTTGACGATTTGGAGCTCGAATAGGGCGATGTTTCGAGGGATTTTTGGAGAGAACAACGGGGTAAGTATTCTTAACTCAATTTTGGTGGTATAACTCGAATCTATTGCAAGTTTTAGTGTTTCATTTGAGAATTTTTGTTGAAAAGGGTAGAAAACTCTCTTGGATAGAAATAGTGATTTAAGGGGTCAAATGAACTCCAATTTTTGAAATTTTTTGAGATGTGGGCCCGGGGCTCGGGTTTTGCCAATTTCGTGTTTTTGAGTATTTTCAAGTTCTTTCGATTGGGTTATGTCCCATTGGCCTAATTTGATGTATTTCCGCTATATTTGATCAGATTCTATGCGTGCGGAGCTTGATTCTCGTGGCAAGGGCATCGTGGATTAGTCGTCGAGTCGTATTGAGGTGAGTAATAGATGTGGGTGATGACCAGCCGGTTCGAAACCCCGGTTTACCACTTTGTGACGCTGTATAGCGTTGAGACACGTACTCTCTTGTGAGTGCGGGTCGATTGTAATTTGGGGACTATGGCTTAGTCCGACCTGTTGATATTGTATTATGACATTGGCTATTCTTGAGCCGCTGAACCTCCTTCTTGGGCGGTTGCATATTATATAGTGATATTGGCTATTTTTGAGCAGTTGAACCTCCTTCTTGGATAGTTGAGTATACTTATGGGCTGTGAGCCAGTTATTGGGATCTTGCGAGGATCGTTAGCATTGTGCTGTGATATTGACATGCTAGTTTTACTACCAGTCCGAAGCTATTACTGTTATTATGATTTTCCAATCTCTGGAACTTTGACATACTGTTTTCAACTAAAAATGATAAAAGAGTTTTCAAAACTACTTTTGAGCCTGCGAGGATGCATTTTCATATTAGCTGACTGGTAGTGGATCGGGCTGCGCGCCGCAGCGTATATTCATGATATTGTGCTTGGGCTGTAGGAGCCCCTCCGGAGTCTGAACCCCCACAGTGAGCACGGGTACCAAAATTGGATCGGGCTACGCGCCATAGTGGTCATTTCATGCATCGCATCGCCTTTAGCTACATTTGATAGCTGTTATACTGTTTTGTTAGTACCTGTTGGTACAGTTATTGTTGATATTGAGACTGTTACAGGGTATTGATTACAACTTTGCATAGTGCTATATTGTGATTTCTTATCTACGATGTCTTACCCCTGTTTATTACCACTAAGTCTGGCAGTACTCATTTTACTCCCTGCACCTTGTGTGCAGATCCAGGTACCTCTCAGCAGACCTGATGCAGTAGCTGCTCAGAGGCACTGTGCGGGATAGTCAAGGTAGCTGTAGCGTCCGCAGGACCTAACTCCCCTTCTAGCTGTCCTTTCATTTCATGTTGTCATTTCTTTCCGCACCGAGTTTTGTTGTAAACCCTATTACACTTATGTTCTTTAGAGGCTCTTGACTCTTGACCCCTCGGTCCTTGGGGAGTCGTACTATTTGGGACTTAATCCCTGTATTGGTATATTATCACTTGACTTATTTCTGTCATGCTTAAATTGGATAAAGTGAGCTCACAGCTCCGTAAATATTGTTAATTGGTCGGGCTGGCCTAGCAGTGTGCTGGGCGCATCACGATCGGGTTTGGGGTCGTGACAAGTGAATGGCTGAGATCTGAGAAGACCGGATTTGGGCTGTGTACAGGGTAATTGGATTGGGCCTGGACTTTGGTCCAGTTTTTCTTTTCCAATTTTTCTTCTTCTTTTTAATATTTAGTCCCTAATTTATTAGAACAAAAATTTTAACTATACTACAAAAAATCAATTTAAATTATAAAAGTACTAATTAAGTTATACTAATAATTATCACACACAATTAAATATCAATTAAAATAAAATCACATAATTTTGACATTAAATACTAAAAATACAAAATTACATATTTTTGTGATTTTTTCATTTTCGTAAAATAAATTTAAACACTTCTAAGTGCGGAATTATATCCTAAAAATACAAATGCGACATTTTTGTATTTTTTATTTATTTAAACAAATAGTCGTGGACACACAAATGCAAACAATAAGAGAAAAATAACACAAAATCCACAAATATTGCAAACAACACAAAATTATTTTATTTTGAATTTTTTTGGGAGTAAAAAATCAAAATCTACATATCTCCTTCATATAGGACAAAAATCACGTGCTCACACCCGCGCTACTCAATAATTTTTAATGACTTCCCATATATTATGAACTGATCTAAAAACCTTGAACATGCCACTATCAACTTTCCATAACACATCGCACATACCATACCACACTAAGATAACATGGAAAATTCTATCCTTTTCCTACGCCGCAAACATCAACGCACTCAACTAGTCAAGGACCTTTTATGATCCCATATAGAAGAAATCTCATTACACTTTCCCAGCTTCGCATACCAACAGGAAATACACTCATTTTCAAACTGAGGTAGAACACATCACAAACTATTTCTCCCAATTTATTGCATAAGTTTAACTGCGAGGACTGAGTCCTTTTTCCCACATCAAGCTACGCAACTGCCAGCACTCGAGAGCTTGGTTACACTATAGTTGCAAAACTCATTACTTCGAACACATACCAGGAGTTAGTCGTATCCTTTTCATATTGTTCCGGTTTATTATCCTTTTTAATTTAATATTCTCCTTTACTGAAGGATCACAATACCTCAACTCAGGTCACCACACGACACCCATACACAAGACCACACGGTCTAAGGCTCACAGGCCACTGAACACTCTCTCAGATGCTTCCCAGAAGTACCACATTCTACAATACTTTATTTTGAAGAACTTCTTGCGATTTTTTTGAATTTGCTATCATTACTCTCCAATATAGATACATAGAATCTCTTCATTCACATATTATTACACAAGTCTTGATCCTTTCTAACGAAACCACCGTCTTTAGCCACATACACAATCTTAAGACACATTACCGTTACAAGCAAAATCTTGAACACCGCAGGACTATTCTCGGGCGTCATTCACCCTTATTCAATATCATTCAACTGTCTTATTGACAGAACCACTCGTTCCTTGTTATAACTCTAACACCAGCATAACATGATTACATACAGATGCACTTAGCTATCTTTCTTTTCTATACACTGAACATTCCTTACCAAAAACATTCAAATCATCCTAGGACTTCTTCACATCTATGAAGCAACATAAACTTTATCAGAATCTTCCCAACATACATAGAGACAACACCAACATAGCACACAACAGTGCAATCAGTTAATCAATAACAACCTCCCCAACTTGGCTCGGAGCCACACATCAAAACACTTTTAGCCACCTATGTCATTCTTACTCAAATGATGCCACAATGTTACCGTAAGATCAAACTCAAGTCATTTGCAAGCTTGACAAAGACTCGAATCATCAGAGACCTTAACTCTTCTACAATTCTTGCATCTATACACACACAACAGTTAAGCCTCCCCTCTTTAGGGGATAGAAATCTTTTCTAAGTCTCAATTTTTTTTAAACATTTTGGACAGATTTCCTTTGTAATTTGGCCTATCCACCTGCCATAGAATCACCAAACTATCATAGCAATACGTCCACAACTCGACAAGACACCAAAATGTATATCAACAACATTAATCTCAATACTATACGAATCATATTATCACAATTGATACCTGAACATGCATTGCACCTGCTCGAATCATAACATACATCAAATACCCTTTAATTACGCATCAGAATCGACCCACCTATTTTGCCTCATTCTAGTATTTTAGTACAACACCTTCCACCAGAATGTACATAGCATAATCACTTTAGTCTTTCCTGAGTCTAAACTCGTTTTACTACACGTAAGGCACTTTACCTTCGAACTAAGAGATATGATAAATATTCACCACACCCATAGTTCGGGGCTACACAACAAATTACAATAAGGATCTAACACCTGACAGCTCGTACATTATTAAGCTGCCATTTCCACAGTTAGGGACAATACCGATCATATAAGTTTCATAATACCAGCTCACAAAATCAGCACCTTGGTGCTCATGTCATAGACAAAGATCTGGCCTCAAGTCCTCCCGACTGGCCCAACATGAACTCACGAAGATTATATCTCATCCTCGATCAGGAAATCACAAGCCATCAAGGCAATCATATTACTGAGCGGTCGATGCGTACACAGGCGTGTGGAAGGAATTTCAAAGACTATATCTCAAGCTGAATCAAGTACGCACGATAAGAATTCCAAGAAATGTGAAGTGTTTCCTAAAGGTTTGCAGCCTCATGAGGATAAATACAGGCGTCCCCGTACTGATCCGTGGGACTCTACCAACCGGCTGAAGAATCATGAGGCCTAGTAACCTAGGCTCTGATACCAACTTGTCACGACCCCAATCCCGGTCGTGATGGCGCCCAACACATCTTCTAGGCAAGCCCGACCATTTACACTCTCATCTCGAGCATGAAGCTCAAATCAATTACCTGAATATTATTATCAACAATAAAACTAAACTGAATAACTACCTACTCCCTAAACATGATTGGATAACAATATCTAAACCAAATACTCAAGTCTGAATAATGTATATACAAAGGAAAACTGGAATTAGAAGAGAAGCCAGGTCCTGCGAACGCGGACAACTTCCTCAGCAACTCGGATAAACACTGATAAAAGATGGAGTGCTCGTCTATCTCTCCTGTGTACCTGAATCTGCACACAAAGGTACATGGAGTAGGGGTGTGTACTAATTACTCAGTGAGTAATAAATATATACAAGTAGCTGAAAGTAAGAAATTCACAGAATACCACATAATGAAGCTAAGCTACAGTCCGATTCCTCCTACGAACTAGCAACAACAACAGTACATTACCACTATCACAGATAAGTCACAGACAAAGAATGCAATGCACATAACCACTACGGTGTACAGCCCGATCCATTTAACGTCGACGGCGCTCACTAGGGGTGTGTACAGACTCCAGAGGGGCTCCTACAGATCAAGTGCAATACCGTTGTGGCGTGCAGCCTGATCCTCATGTCAACCGCTACGACGTGCAGCCCGATCCATCCTCAGTCCACAACAAACATATAAGTCACACAACATCTCAATTTATTTATTACCCGGTTCCAGTTTATAAATTATGAAAATACTTTAACTTTTATTTATTTTTTCTCAAAACAGGTGACTTAGCATTTCAATACGGTGATTTCAAACCAGGACTGAGACCAGTGATTAAGCAAGTATAGCTATCACATATATAGCTATCTCCTAGGGATACTACAGGTCGGCACAAGTGTGACGACCCTAAGGGTCATCACCTGTTTTCCTCATTTGTTCCGCACTTCCGAGGCCTTGTAAGCCTCATTCTATGTTGCCTCGATTTACGTGCACGATCCGGGCATGTAGCCAGAAAGATTTTTTTCATAGAATATATGAATTCTATGAGAAATTTGAAGAAAATTGATATTAATATTGATATGGTTGACTTCGGTCAACATTTTGGTAAACGGACCCAGACCCGAGAACGGACGGTCTTGGAAGGTCCGTAGGAAAATATGGGACTTGGACATGCGTCCGTAGTCGAATTCTGAGACCTAGAGCCCAAGTTATGGATTTTTCTATGAAATTGTTTTTAAAGTAATTATTAAAGGAAAAGGAATTAAATGACCTTGGTATTGGGCTCGTATTTTGGTTTCGATGCCCGGTACAGGTCTTAAATATTATATATGTGCTTTCTGCAAAGTTTGGTGACAATTGGATGTCGTTTGATATGTTTTGGACCTTGAGTTCCAAGTTTGAAAGTTTTGAAAACCAAAAGTATGAAAATCACGAACTTGAGGCTTGTTTTGATGAAAACGATGTTATATTGGCGATGTGATCACACGAGCAAGTTTGTAATGTGTTTCTGATGTTGTGTACAAGTTTGGTTTGGAGCCGGGGGGCTCGGGTAAAGATTTTATAGGCCGTTGGTTCAATTTCTGAATTTTAACACAGCTGGTTTTTCACCCAGCTGTTGGCTTCGCAAATGCGAAGAGTTTCTCGCAATTGCGAGAGGTCCCAGGCTGGCCTTGGTTCACAAATGCGAAGTCTGCTAGAATCAGGTCAAGTTCGCAAAAGCGAACAAAATGTCGCAAATGTGAAAAAGTCCTCAGATGGCCAGTGTTCGCATATGCGAACAAAGGGTCGCAAATGCGATCCTGGGCAGGGAGGCTTCACCTTCGCAAATGCGAAGGAAGTCTCACAAATGCAAGACTGGTTGACCTGGACTAGAGTTCGCAAATGCGAACTTTCTCTCGCAAATGCGAGAACAGCAGACCCCAGACTTGTAGTGTTCGCAATTGCGAACAAATGTTCGCAATTGCGATACCCGTAGCTGTGCAATTTTGCACTTAAGCGAATTTTTCAGTTCATTCTTCAATTTTCTTTCAAAAACCCACACACCACACACGATCTCTCAAGGCCAAATTCACTCTAAAGCAATTGTAAGTCACTTTTTATTTAATTCTTTCAATTCCTAACAACATTAATCATGTTTTTCAATAGAAATCAAAGGTTTTCATGGTAGAAATTCATGTTTTTGGGTAGAACCTAGGTTTTTCTTGAATTGAGTAATTGGACCTCAAATTGAGGTCCGATTTTGAAACAAATCATATAATTGAACTCGTGGGGGAATGGGTAACCGAATTTTGGCTCGAAACTTGAGTTTCGATTATGTGGGCCTGGGGTCATTATTCACTATTCTGGGCAGAATGTTGTAAAAGTTATTATTGGCCATATGAATTAGTTTGTTGAGTGGTATTGATGATATTAAATCAATTGTGTATAGATA
The DNA here is from genome assembly GCA_032618575.1 of Nicotiana noctiflora. Taxonomy (NCBI): domain Eukaryota; kingdom Viridiplantae; phylum Streptophyta; class Magnoliopsida; order Solanales; family Solanaceae; genus Nicotiana; species Nicotiana noctiflora. The sequence goes on along the minus strand of JASVEL010005428.1, from coordinate 102,512 downwards.
CGATTGGATTGGAGCCAAATTCGAAAGGAAAAGGCATTGCTACGGATTGAATTGTACGTAAACTTTCGAGGTAAGTGTTTGTTCTATCCTAGCTTGAGGGAATAGGATTATGTGCTATGTGCTAGGTGATCGAGTGCGGTGTATGGGCTGTGGTGACGAGCATCCATACACTAGCGTCTTGTATGACCGTGAGTCGTTGTTAATACTTGTTGTGAGACATATTTAAAGATGAATTGTTGAACCCTTGCCGGGTTGTAGAATTGTTATTGTTCTCCCTTGCCGGGACTTGTTGTGAAGTGAGATATTGATTTCCCTTGCCGGGACTTTATTGTGATGATTATTGTGTCCCTTGCCGGGACGGTTCATGATTTATTGTTTTCATTCTCTGCCCTTAACTGTGATTGTTATTTGGGTGAGGAAGAGTGATAATGCACGAAGGGTGATGTCGTGCCTTGTTTTATTGATTTAGCACGAAGGTTAATGCCGTGCCTTGTTTTATTGATTATGCACGACAGTTAATGCCGTGCGTTGATTTATTAATTTAGCATGAAGGTTGATGCCGTGCCATATTATTAATTATGCACGGAGGATCATGCTGTGCCTTGTTATTGAACCGTGTACGAAGGATCATGTCGTACTATAGATGTAAGGATGAGAGTAAAAGCACGAAGGGTGATGCCGTGCACTTTATTTGCTTAGTTGGTGAGGATGAGAGTAAAAGCACGAAGGGTGATGTCGTGCAACTATTTGCTATTCCTCAACTTGATGTTACTTATTTTCCATTATACTTGGATTTTTCCATGTTGATTTAATAAATGTTGTTAACCGTTGAGTTCCTTTGTGTTATTCCTTGTTGAGTTGTTACTTGATTATTTCTCGTTATCTTGTGGTGTACATATATATATATATATATAGAACTGCACAGGTTTATGTGGGTGCCTGGTACTAGGCTTGTCACTACTTCACCGAGATAGGCCAGGCACTTACCAGCACATGGGGTCAGATTGTGCTGATACTACACTTCTGTGCGTTTTTGCACAGGTCCAGGTGTCGATCAGGAGCAGCAGCAGTAGATCTTTTGCGTGGGAGTTGAGCATATCGAGACCGAGGTAGCTTGCAGGCGTCCGCAGGCCCGGCGTCTCTTCCTCTTAATTATGCTATTAGTTGTAGTCTCTTTGTTCCGAGACAAAACAGATTATGTTATTTTCTTTCAGACCTTTATGTGTAGTATCCAGTAGTAGTTCGTGAGTTGGTGACTCCACGTCTTGGGTAGAGGATTTCAGAGTTGTTTTACCTTGAAACTGTTTATCTCTATTTCGATAAAGTCTTCCGCACTTATTTAATTAAGGTTATGGTTTTTGTTGATAAATTGAGTATGAAATATTGCTAAAAACAGGATAGTATGAATACAGTGGCTTGCCTAGCTACCACGAGTAGGCGCCATCACGATCCCGATGTTGGGGGAAAATCCGGGTCGTGACAATAAGGCCCCAAACACGTCTTACCGCCCACAATTATTTCAAACGTAATGTTTTTCAACCACTAGTATCATATTATACTCATTCGGGATGGACTAAAGTCTCAATCCCCAGTCATAATCAATCCCGCACCTGCCACGGGGTGCGAGCCACGCCCTACTAGCGTCACAATGTGCTAAGCCGGGGTTTCGAACCCTCAGGCTACCATATATACAAACTACTCACCTTTAGCTGATCGTAGACTCGTTCGCAATGCCTTTTCCTTTGCAATTTTCTGCCTCGTGTGTAGAATTTAGTCAAAACCACAATAATAACATAAATATGGGTAAAAAAACATAACCCAATCAAAATTACTCGAACAACGCAACAATTCACGAAGTTGGTAAAACCCGAGCCCCGGGCCCACTTCTCAAAAAATTCCGAAAATTATACCAACTGATTCCTCGTCTCGCCACGAATCCGTGCATATAAAATTTATCGATATCGGAGTTCGAATGGCCTTTCAAAACCCAAAAACTCGTTTTCATGATTTAGGCCCTAGTTCTTCACAAATTCTACCAATTTCAGGAATATTGGTGTTGATTCTAACATAAAATCATGTTTTTGAGTTAAGAAACTTACCTCCAGCGAATTCCCATTGATTTATCTCTTAATAATTGCCTCAGAAGCTTCTTCCCATTCCAAAATTGGAAGAAAACTCGACCTACTTATTATAGATATACTGTTCAAGCGTTTTACTACTCCCAATGGATTCCTTGTGAAATTATAATGAATTTAGTGTTTTGAATCACTCCATTTGACCTTATAATGAAGGAGATATGTAGGTTTTAAGATTTGCAAATAGTGCAGGTTTTTAATACGCCGTCAGGGGCAGTTTCGTCATTAACCTGAAAATCTGGGCAACCTTATTAAAATGGCCATAAAATCCTCATATGATGTCCAAATTCGATGATTCTTTTTGCTACGAGTCCGGAATTACGATACGGATCTAATGCATAATTCAAAACAGTAATCGGGGCTCATTTGTTCAATATGATATCATTTATGCTTGAAGAAACGATGTTGAAGCATAAAAAAACGAGCACAACGCAACGCAAACCTATCCGAAACTCACCCGAGCTCCTTGGGACCGGATATGAACATATTAACATGTCACATATGATCATGCAATATTAGTTTCACTCTCAAATCACCAAAACTAACATCAAAACACCAAATTTACATCGGATTCAAGCCTAAGTTCTTCTAAAACTTCTAAAACTTGCATTTGATCTAAAACCCGACCTAAACACCTCCGAATGACTTGAAACTTTGCACGCATATCCAAAATCACCTAACGGAGCTACTGCAACTCTCAAATTCCATTCCGACCCTCGGATCAAAATCTTACCTACCATCCGGAATTCGCCAAAATCCAACCTTAGCCAATTCAAGCCTAATTCTACACCGGACTTCCAAATTCAATTCTGGTTGCTCTCCTAAGTCATATATCATCCCATAAAACTAGTCGAATCATCATAAATCCATTACGAGTCTTCTAACTTATAAGTCAACATTTGGTTGACTTTTCCAAACTATCTTTCTCATAAAGAGGTTTATGGCCTCATTTTATCTAAATTTCTTCCAATTTGCTTCTAACTTTCCGAACACATATAAATTAGCATATTGAAGTGTTAAATGAAAAAAACGGGGCGACAACTCCCGTAACGACGGGTCGAGTCATTACACAAATGGACTTATGTGGTTGTCGTATGCCAATACGTCCATAACATTTAACAAGGGTTACATAATATAGTTATTACCTATTAGTATAGTGTTATAATAATAATTACTCATTACTATTGCATTACACACAGTACTATGGAGTACAAGAGCCCAGATACGTATCGGCCTTAGCAGATGTTAATCGTTCTACCTAAGATTAACCAATATAGGACAATTGGTTATAGCACTATTATCAAAAGCTAACTCCATACTCCCAATTTGGGGTGACATCTTTGCACGTGTATCTCTTATAATCGGAAGGTCCTATTACTATAATCGTATTAGTCAAATGGACTTATGTGGTTGTCGTAGGCCGATGCGTCCTACTACAATCGTATTACATTACTCCCAATCTGTTATGACTACAATCGTATTAATCAAATGGACTTATGTGGTTGTCGTAGGCCGATGTGTCCTACTACAATCTCTTGGTTATTTAGTAATTGACCATCTATGAATATGATTTTTGAGTAAAAGTATAGATTGGTCAATTGGTCTAATAAAGATTAAAAGTGATAATCCACGTAGTAATAGTATCCAAGTAGTTTTCCGTATGGCCCACAGGGTCTGGGTAATTCATTGGGATAAGGGTGACTAAATATATGTTCATACTAGGACGCTCAATGTCTAGTGCTAGCCAAATGCTAATCATATTTATACTATATACTCCCAACATAGAACGCGTTCAAATTTTACGTCAGATGATTTTCGTATTGTAGTGTAATAACTACAATCTGCCATGAGTACTATATCACTTGTAAGCTAGTGACGGACTTAAGTCCGTACATTGATTTATTGGTCAGGCTACGATTATATGATTTATACTTGTGGACACGTAATGCTTATTTCCAATCGTTGACTGAATAGCGAAAATTTAAACCAATTAAAAAATTGGTTAGAAATACGTCATATTGTGATTAAAAGAGGGCTCTTAATAATATATAAATTATTAATATGTCGAGAGGACTTCAATATGTCCTAGAAATACTATACGTACATTACGATAGTATATTCATTTAAAAGGCTTTTAGAAATTATAGTGCGCTATAGAATATGATCATTTTTATAAGCTCAAAGTATAGATAAACACTTTAACACTAGATATGTGCTATGTAGATGTGACAATAAATTACACATATTTACTCACCAACAGTTTTGAACAGTGAAAATTGTATATAATACAATCACAACTATGAGTATCAAGGCGATGTCTACGAAATTTATGTTGTAAATATACTACTCAATTAACCAAAATTTATTGATTGTTCATCAGTATACAATGTTAACATTTAATGAGATTGCTATGAGATCAATTTAAATCAGTTTCTAATATATGGATACAGCAACCGTTTATCATGAAATTAATACGTTTATAATGGTTCTATAACAATATATAGTTTTGTTTACGCATATGTGAGTACGCAATCCATATCAGTGATGATATAAACGGAAGGTCATACGGCTCCGCTTCCCGCCTCCCTCGGGGTGAGAAGTTCACTTCCCTTTTCTAAAATGTCTGAGTGGTCTGCTCAGCAAACGTACAAAGTGGACCGCAATTTGCTTATATAGGTTATGTAATATGTACGATTAAACTGGTTGGAGATTACTGTTCTGTATGTAGTGATAAACGGAAGTCTAGTTGTATGTGGATTTCTAGATATACAATACGTGAATTGGAAATATATTATGTTATGTAATACATTATTTGTACGCATTGACCCTATACAGTTGAAAATCCCATTTTTGGAGATTGTTATATGTATAGTGACTAATACCCAATACGTTCATTCATATATTAGTCAAGATACGGCTCATACAACTGGTAGAACTTAGTTACAATATTGTCAAGCATTTCAACATGTATACCTAGACCATATACGACCTGTATCTGCACACAAGGTAACGGTATATTACTAACTTGCTACCAATTGGATGAAGTATACTCCCTATCGCAATTTACTTAGATATGGACCACGGTAATTTTTACCGGCATAAGAACCTATTTAACCTGAATCAGCTATAATCTATAGATATTTAATCAATTATTCAAACTATACTTACCAAGATAGGCGTATTGTAGGATAAATAGTAAATCATGCCGTGGGTACTAAATCACCCGTAATTGACAGATAATCACGTTGAGTATAGGCACTAGTTGCCTATACTCAATTATAAGTATACATAATTATAATAAATGCTTTGTTATAACGTATGACATTACTCCCAATACAATCAATTTGGGGATATATTAAATCTCAACTAGTGCCAATCTTGTAAATACCTATACTACAAATACAATCCGTTTAAAATGACCAATCGTATTGTATTATACGCATATAAATCCTAAAGTGTTGTGTGAACAAAATGAATTACGATATGTACTCTCAATTTATTATGAAATGAGTATAATTATTTTATAATACATATATGATTAATATTATTGCCCCCATATGTTAGATAACGTATTTATGTAAACTACCTGATTTAAATAAAGTAATTTCTCCGTAACATTGCTCGTATAATTAGATCGGGGGACGTTTGTTACAATATAATTAAAACCAGTTGCCTATGACTTTATTCACTACATAGGAAACTGGTTTTAATAACAAATTATACGCTAAAATGTAATCCGCTTTCTCAACCACGAATATTAAAAAAATAGAATTGTAGTCAATTACTAAAAATTCTTGCCATAATCTTGTTAAGTCCCACGATCTAGGTATTAATCCTAATACGATTACGATACATGTAGTAGGATTGAGAAAGTCTTAAATTCCTAGTATATGACTGTCACGACCCAAACCCTGGTCGTGATGGCGCCCAACACAATGCTAGGCAAGCCCGACCATATCATCCCTTAAACCAGCCAATTATTAATTAAATTAAACTTAAACAGTAAATGATCATATCAAGTGATAAACGAAATGTAAAACATACAAAATACGGTCCCAACCATATCGTGGTGTCACGAGACCGAGCCTCTACAGAATAGCATCCTAATACAACCAAGTCTAGGCAAATAGGAAATCAACAAGATGATAAAGAAGGAGAAAACAAGCTCTGCGAACGCTGGCAGCTACCTCGTAATCTCCGCAAAAGTAGACAAGGATCAGCAGCTACAATGTCTCAACTACTCTCGGGCACTTGTGGATCTGCACATAAAGTGCAGGCGAGTGGGGTGAGTATATTTCAACTCAGTAAGTAACAATAATAAATAATAACTGAAAGTATGAACTCCTGTGCTATCACTTAGCAGTTCTAAGGCAACCCTCACAGGTACGTCATCACTATAGTAGTACTCTAACCTCCAATCTACGTTTATCTCTACAAGATTCCACACCGAACCAACCCTCACTCGTACCCCTACGGTGTACGGCCATCTCAACATATAAAGACACATACCTATGTCTATAATGTATAAGTAATTAGGTAGATAGTAGGATATGATTAAGTATAATGCTGTGGCGTGCAGCCCGCTCCAATACATATACCGCTGCGGCGCGCAGCCCGCTCCATTTAACGTCGACGGCGCTCACTGGGGGTGTATACAGACTTCGGAGGGGCTCCCTAGGCCCAAGCACTATAATACTGCGGCGTGCAGCACGATCCACACAAATATTACTGCGGCGTGCAGTCCGATCCATTATATATATGTATATATCTCTATACTGCTGCGGCGTGCAGCCCGATCCCATCATATACACCAGTGCTCACTGAGAATGTGTGCAGACTCGGACTCCGAAGGGGCTCCTACAGCCCAAGCGCAATAATACTGCGGCGTGCAGTCCGTTCCACATGTATGTTACATGTATATTACATGTATATTACTGCGGCGTGCAGTCCGATCCAATATATATACTGCTGCGGCGTGCAGCCCGATCCAACATAGGTATATGTATATATATATATATATATATAATACCTCATAATGGGTCTTGGACCCTATCCCAGTCAATATGTGCTTGGCCTCTCAGGAACAATATAATGTATCACAGTGGGTCCTGGACCCTGTCTCAGTCAATATAGACTTGGCCTTTCAGGCCCACTCAGCTATAACAGGGAATTCCACCCTAGAAAATCTCTCTCAATGTACATATCTAGTACGGCTCATATTATGCTATATAGCTAGAGCTACGGCTGAGTGTATGTTTCCAACATGATATAAGGGTCACCTAGCTCTATAGGTTCCCTAATGCTCTACAGGATCGGCACAAGGCCCCAAACATGGCTATTAGCCCAATTGTACAGTTATAATCTCAGTAACAGTCATACAACAAAGTATTCTATTAGCCGGGAAGGACTAAGTCCGAACCCCCAATCACAATGTCACCACGCCCGTCATAGAACGTGTGTCTCATCTCAATATAGCACTGTGAAGTGCTAGTACGGGGTTTCAAACCCTCAGTGCATTGTTTACTACTACCACTCACCTCGAACCGGTAGAAGCTTCAATCCGCCTTGCGCTTGCCTCGCAAATCAATCTCCTCGGGTGCAAAATCTGCTCAAAATCATAGAGAATGCATCAATATATGCTAACTTCACGAAATTCATTCGAAATAACCCAAATTATATCAAAACCCACAAGTTGTCAAAACCCGACTTTTGGTGCGCTTCTCGAAAAATTATAAAAGTTACATATTCGGAATCCTTGTCTCAACACGAGTCTATACATACCAAATTCATAAAAATTGGAGTTCATTTGACCCCTTAAATCACCATTTCTATCCAAGAGGGTTTTCTACCCTTTTCAACAAAATTTCTCAAATTAAACACCAAAACTTGCAATAGATTCGAGTTATACAACCAAAATTGAGTTAAGAGTGCTTACCCCGTTGTTCTCTCAAAATATCTCCCGAAAAATCGCCTTACCCGAGCTCCAAATCGTCAAAAATGACAAATGGGACGAAGTTTGGATTTTATTCTGCTGCCCGGAGACTTGTTCTTCGCGTTCGCGGTCATACCCTCGCGTTCGCGAAGAACAAACTCCCAAAATTTTGTTTTTCACCTCTGCTCGAACACCCTCTATTGAAATGGCCATAACTCTTTACACACAACTCCAAATGACTATTATAATATATTTCTGAAAACTAGATTCAAATAGCTACAACTTTCGTTTTTGATTCACCTCACAATTCCTTGTAGATAAAATGATGTGAGCTTCCAAAGTAGGACCTGCGCGACAGAAATTCCTTCTTCGCGAACGCGAAGCACTGTCGCGAACGCGAAGAACACAAGTCCCAGATGACAAATCCTTCATCGCGAACGCGAAGCACCGTCGCGAACGCGATGGCCAAAAGTCTCAGAATCCAATTTCTTCTTCGCGAACGCGATGGGACCTCGCGAACGCGAAGGACAACACCAGATACCAGCAACAGCACTTCAAAAACTTCCAAAAATGACCCGTTAGGCATCCGAAACACACCCGAGGCCCCCGGGACCTCAACCAAAAGCACCAACATGACTTAAAACATTATCAAAACTTGTTCCAATCATCAAAACAAGTCCTTAAACACGGAAATCATCAAATCAAAGCGAATTCAAGCCTAAGTTTCATCTAAAACTTCCGAAACCAACATCCAATCAAAAACCCGACCAAACGATGTCCGAATGACTTGAAAATTTGCAGACATATCCAAAATCACCTAACGAAGCTACTGCAACTGTCGGAATTCCATTCCGACTCCCCGATCAAAATCTCACCTACCGTTCGGATTTCGCCAAAATTCAACCTTAGCCAATTCAAGCCTATTTCTACACCGGACCTCCAAATTCAATTCCGATCGCTCTCCTAGCTCACAAATGACCTCCCGGAGCTGACCGAATCATCAGAATTCGATTCCGAGCTCTCTAACTAAATAGTCAACTCCAGGTTGACTTTCCTTATTCAAGTTTCATTCAAAAAGGCTATATGCCTCGTTTTCAATCCAATTCACTCCTAACTCCCCCGATAGACTCTAACACTGATATAAAAGCATGAAATATGTAATTACAACATAACGGGGTGGAAATTCCCGTGACGACGGGCCGGGTCGTCACATTCTCCCCCTCTTAAGCAAACGCTCGTCCTCGAGCGGGTCAAGAAACATACCTGAAGTCTCAAACAAGTGAGGATATCTGCTCCGCATCTCCCGCTCGATCTCCCAAGTGGCCTCCTCCACGGGTCGACCTCTCCACTGAACCTTAACCGATGCAATCTCCTTCGACCTCAACTTTCTTACTTGGCGACCCAAAATAGCAATAGGCTCCACGTCATAGGATAGATCACCATCAAGTTGAATGGTACTGAAGTCTAGTACATGGGACGGATCTCCGATGTACTTCCGGAGCATAGACACATGGAATACTGGATGTACGCTGGACAAGCTGGGTGGCAAGGCTAACTCATATGCCACCTCTCCAACTCTCCTGAGTATCTCAAAAGGACCAATGTACCTGGGACTCAACTTCCCTTTCCTCCCGAACCTCATGACACCCTTCATGGGTGAAACCTTCAGCAATACTCTATCACCAACCATGAAAGACAACTCTCGAACCCTACGGTCCGCATAACTCTTCTGGCGAGACTGTGCTGTGCGAAGCCTCTCCTGGATCAACTTTGCTCTATCCAGAGCATCCTGAACTAACTCAGTCCCTATCAATCTATCCTCACCAGGCTCAAACCATCCCACGGGAGATCTACACCGTCTGCCATACAATGCCTCGTACGGGGCCATCTGAATACTCGACTGGTAGCTGTTGTTGTAGGAAAACTCAGCAAGTGGTAAGAATTCATCCCACGAACCACCAAAGTCAATCACACATGCTCGCAACATATCCTCCAGGATCTGAATAGTACGCTCAGACTGCCCGTCTGTCTGGGGGTGAAATGCTGTACTCAACTCAACCCTCGTACCCATCTCTCGCTGAAATGCTCTCCAAAATTGAGAAGTGAACCGAGTGCCTCTGTCAGATATAATAGACACTGGGACCCCATGCAACTTGACAATCTCCCGAATAAAGCTCACTGCCAACCGCTCCGATGAGTAAGTAGTACTAACCGGGATGAAATGTGCGGACTTAGTCAGCCGATCCACAATCACCCACACAGAATCAAACTTCCTCGCTGTCCGAGGGAGTCCCGTAACAAAATCCATGGTGATCCTCTCCCATTTCCACTCGGGAATGACCATACGCTGAAGAACACCGCCCGGTCTCTGATGCTCATACTTGACCTGCTGGCAATTGAGGCACTTAGCTACATGCCTAACAATATCCATCTTCATTCTCCTCCACCAGTAGTGCTGTCTCAAGTCTTGGTACATCTTTGCGGCACCTGGGTGAATAGAGTACCGCGAACTGTGTGCCTCATCAAGTATCAACTCCCGCAAACCATCAACATTGGGCACGCATATACGGCCCTGCATCCTCAGAACACCATCACTGTCGATAGTCACATCTCTAACATCATTATGCTGCACTCTGTCCTTAAGGACAAGCAAATGTGGGTCATCATACTGTCGCTCCCCGATGCGATCATATAAGGAAGATCGAGAAACAACACAAGCCAACACCCGACTCGGCTCCGAAATATCTAATCTCACTAGCCGATTGGCTGGAGCCTGAACATCATAAGCAAATGGCCTCTCCCCAACTGGGATGAAAGCTAAGCTGCCCATGCTAACCGCCTTCCTACTCAAGGCATCGGCCACCACATTGGCCTTCCCCGGATGATATAAAATAGTGATGTCATAATCCTTAAGCACCTCCAACCACCTTCGCTGTCTCAAATTAAGGTCCTTCTGTCTGAATAAGTGCTGAAGGCTGCGATGATCCATGAACACCTCACAGGAGACACCATACCGGTAATGCCTCCATATCTTCAAAGCATGAACTATGGCTGCTAGCTCCAAATCATGAACAGGGTAGTTCTTCTCGTGGGGATTCAACTGACGAGAAGCATAAGCAATGACCTTACCCTCCTGCATCAACACACAACTAATGCCAACTCCTGAGGCATCACAATATACAGTATAAGAATCTGAAGCTGTCGGTAGAATCAAGACGGGTGCTGTGGTCAGTGTTGTCTTGAGCTTCTGAAAGCTCTCCTCACACTCCTCGGACCATAAGAAAGGAACACCCTTCTGAGTCAATCTAGTCAAGGGTGAGGCAATAGAAGAGAATCCCTGGACGAATCGGAGATAATACCCTGCCAATCCCATAAAGCTACGGATCTCAGAAACTGAGGTCGGTCTGGGCCAACTCTGCACTGCCTCGACCTTCCTCGGATCTACCCGAATACCATCACAGGACACCACGTGCCCTAAGAATGCCACGGACTCAAGCCAGAACTCACATTTGGAGAACTTGGCATACAGCTTCTCCTCTCTCAATCTCCGCAATACAATACTCAAGTGCCGAGCATGCTCCTCCCGGCTACGAGAGTAGACTAGTATGTCATCAATGAATACGATCACAAATGAATCAAGATACGGCCTGAATACACTGTTCATCAGATGCATAAATGCTGCTGGGGCGTTGGTTAGCCCAAAAGACATCACAAGGAACTCATAGTGACCATATCTGGTCCGGAATGCAGTCTTCATAATGTCAGACTCTCTAATCTTCAGCTGATGGTAGCCTGAACGAAGATCAATCTTCGAGAACACCCTAGCTCCCTGGAGCTGATCAAATAAATCATCAATACGAGGAAGAGGATACTTATTCTTCATTGTTACTTTGTTTAGCTGCCTATAGTCAATACACATCCTCATAGATCCGTCCTTCTTCTTAACAAACAGGACCGGTGCACCCCACGGCGACACACTCGGCCGAATGAACCCCTTATCTAGGAGTTCCCGGAGCTGCTCCTTCAATTCCTTCAACTCAGCTGGTGCCATACGATACGGAGGAATAGAAATAGGCTGAGTGCCTGGCACCAAATCGATACCAAAATCAATATCCCTGTCCGGCGGCATGCCCGGCAGGTCTGAGGGAAACACATCATGAAAGTCTCGCACAATGGGAACATAATCAATACTGGGAGTCTGTGCCTCGACCTCCCGCACAAATGCTAAATAAGAGAGACATCCCTTCACAACCATTCGTTGGGCCTCGAGGAAAGATATTACCCTACTAGGTACATACTCAGTCGTGCCTCGCCACTCGATCCTCTGAATGCCCGGCATAGCCAAAGTGACTGTCTTAGCATGACAGTCCATAATAGCATGACATGGAGATAGCCAGTCCATGCCCAATATAACATCAAAATCAATCATGCTGAGAAGCAACAGGTCTACTCGGGTCTCCAGACCTCCAATAGTGACCAAACAGGACCGGTATACGTGGTCCACAACAATAGTATCCCCTACCGGGTAGATACATGCACTGGCAGCTCAAGACTCCCTCGGGTCGTGCCCAAATGAGGAGCAAAATATGTAGACACATAAGAATAAGTAGAACCGGGATCAAACAATACTGAGGCATCTCTGTGGCAGACTGAAATAATACCTGTAATGACATCATCAGAAGCAACTTCAGATCGGCCCTGGAGAGCATAGCATCTAGCATGTCCGCTTGATCGGTCTCCCCCTCGAGGCCGACCCCTAGCTGACTGACCCTCACCCCTACCTTGCGGGGCGGGTGCTGAAGTAGAAGGACCAGATGACGAGGGTTGTCCTCTCTGCTGATAAGATCTGGAAACAAGATGGGGACACTACCTACGGTGGTGCCCAAACTCTCCGCACTCGTAGCAACTCCCCGGTGCTGGGGACTAAGACTGATAAGGACACCTGGCGCTGGACTGGCCAGCTGATGAACTAGGCCGAGATGAACACCGAGCAGATGGGGCCTGTGAAGAACTCTGAGCTGGCATGGCACTGAGAGATGGCTGGCTCTGGTTCGAACCCTGATAACCCTATCTAGAAGACCATCTGCCACGATCGGAGCGACCCGACTGCGAAGATCTGAAAGAGCGACCTCGGCTCTGTTGACTCTGGCCTCTAGTCTGAGTACCACTGGAACTAGCTGCACCTCAAGGCCTCTTGGCCTCCCTCTCATCCCACTGTCTGCGACAATCTGTCTCTATGTCGTGAGCAATATCCACGACATCCTCAAATGTACGACTCAAAACCCTCTCCCGAGTCATCAGAATACGAATGGGATAAATGAGGCCGTCCACGAAGCGCCCAATCCTCTCTCTGTCGGAATGAACCAACCACGGTGCATATCTGGACAACTCTGTAAACCTGATCTCATACTCTGACACCGACATGTCCCCCTGACGGAGACCCTCAAACTGCCTACGCATCTCCTCTCTCTGAGATCGAGGCACCCATTTCTCCAAAAACATAGTGGAGAACTCCGGCCATGATAGTGGTGCTGCTCCGGCTGGCCTGCGGCGCTCATAAGCCTCCCACCAAGCGAAGGCTGGTCCCTGAAACTGAAAGGTAGTAAAAGATACTCCACTGGACTCCAATATCCCTGCCGTACGAAGCATCCGACGGCACTTATCCAGAAAACCTTGGGCGAACATGCGATGCACCTGCTCAAATCATAACATATGTCGAATACCTTTCACCACAATACTCATAGCATGACCAATTCAGTTTTCTTGAGTTTAAACTCATACTACCACACGTAGTGCACTTTACATTTCCGCTAGGAGGCAATGAACATATTTCTCACGCCCATAGCTAGGGCTACATAACAAATCACAATAAGAACCGAATACCTTACAACTTTCCCATTATCAAACTACCATTTTCACAATTAAGATCAATACCGATCGTAGGAATTTCATAATACCGGCTCGCGAAATTAGCACCTTGGTGCTTAAGCTATAGACAAGGATCCGGCCTCAAGTCCTCCAGACTGACCCAACATGAATTCACAAAGATTATATCTCGTCCCTCGATTGGGGAATCATAAGCCATCAAGGCAAATTTATCACTAAACACTCGAGTGCGCGCATCAATGTGCAAGAGGAATTTCAAGAATTACATCTCGAGCTGAATAAAACACGCACGATGAGAATTCCAAGAATTTGAAACTTTCCTAAAGGTTTGCAGCCTCCCGAGGATAAGTACAGGCATCCCCGTACCGATCCACGAGACTCTACCAACCGGCTCACGACTCGCGAGACCTGTTAACCTAGGCTCTGATACCAACTTGTCACGACCCAAACCCCGGTCGTGATGGCGCCCAACACAATGCTAGGCAAGCCCGACCATATTATCTCTTAGACCAGCCATTTATTAATTCTAATTAATCAAGTAAATGATCATATCAGGTGATAAACGAAATGTAAAACATACAAAATACGGTCCCAACCATATCGTGGTGTCACGAGACTGAGCCTCTACGGAATAGCATCCTAATACAACCAAGTCTAGGCAAATAGGAAATCAACAAGATGATAAAGAAAGAGAAAACAAGCTCTGCGGACGCTGGCAGCTACCTCGTAATCTCCGCAAAAGTAGACAAGGATCAGCAGCTACAATGTCTCAACTGCTCTCGGGCACCTGTGGATCTGCACAGAAAGTGCAGGGGAGTGGGGTGAGTATATTTCAACTCGGTGAGTAACAATAATAAATAATAACTGAAGGTAAGAAATCCTGTGCTATCACTTAGCAGTTCTAAGGCAACCCTCACAGGTACGTCATCACTATAGTAGTACTCTAACCTCCAATCTATGTTTATCTTTACAAGATTCCACACTGAACCGACCCTCACTCGTACCCCTACGGTGTACGGCCATCTCAACATATAAAGACACATACTTATGTCTATAATGTATAAGTATTTAAGTAGATAGTAGGGTATGATTAAGTATAATGCCGCGGCGTGCAGCCCGCTCCAATACATATACCGCCGCGGCGCGCAGCCCGCTCCATTTTACGTCGACGGCGCTCACCGGGGGTGTATACGGACTTCGGAGGGGCTCCCTAGGCCCAAGCACTATAATATCGCGGCGTGCAGCACGATCCACACAAATATTACTCCGGCGTGCCGTCCGATCCATTATATATATGTATATATCTCTATACTCGCCGCGGCGTGCGGCCCGATCCCATCATATACACCGGTGCTCACCGAGAATGTGTGCAGACTCGGACTCCGAGCGGGCTCCTACAGCCCAAGCGCAATAATATTGCGGCGTGCAGTCCGTCCCACATGTATATTACATGTATATTACTGCGGCGTGCAGTCCGATCCAATATATATACTGCTGCGGCGTGCAGCCCGATCCAACATAGGTATATATATATATATAATACCTCATAATGGGTCCTGGACCCTATCCCAGTCAATATGTGCTTGGCCTCTCAGGAACAATATAATGTATCACAGTGGGTCCTGGACCCTGTCTCAGTCAATATAGACTTGGCCTTTCAGGCCCACTCAGCTATAACAGGGAATTCCACCCTAGAAAATCTCTCTCAATGTACATATCTAGTACGGCTCATATTATGCTATATAGCTAGAGCTACGGCTGAGTGTATGTTTCCAACATGATATAAGGGTCACCTAGCTCTATAGGTTCCCTAATGCTCTACAGATCGGCACTAGGCCCCAAACATGGCTATTAGCCCAATTGTACAGTTATAACCTCAGTAACAGTCATACAACAAAATATTCTATTAGCCGGGAAGGACTAAGTCCGAACCCCCAATCACAATGTCACCACGCCCGTCATAGAACGTGTGTCTCATCTCAATATAGCACTGTGAAGTGCTAGTACGGGGTTTCAAACCCTCGGTACATTGTTTACTACTACCACTCACCTCGAACCGGTAGAAGCTTCAATCCGCCTTGCGCTTGCCTCGCAAATCAATCTCCTCGGGTGCCAAATCTGCTCAAAATCATAGAGAATGCATCAATATATGCTAACTTCATGAAATTCATTCGAAATAACCCAAATTATATCAAAACCCACAAGTTGTCAAAACCCGACTTTTGGTGCGCTTCTCGAAAAATTATAAAAGTTACATATTCGGAATCCTTGTCTCAACACGAGTCTATACATACCAAATTCATAAAAATTGGAGTTCATTTGACCCCTTAAATCACCATTTCTATCCAAGAGGGTTTTCTACCCTTTTCAACAAAATTTCTCAAATTAAACACCAAAACTTGCAATAGATTCGAGTTATACAACCAAAATTGAGTTAAGAGTGCTTACCCCGTTGTTCTCTCAAAATATCTCCCGAAAAATCGCCTTACCCGAGCTCCAAATCGTCAAAAATGACAAATGGGACGAAGTTTGGATTTTATTCTGCTGCCCAGAGACTTGTTCTTCGCGTTCGCGGTCATACCCTCGCGTTCGCGAAGAACAAACTCCCAAAATTTTGTTTTTCACCTCTGCTCGGACACCCTCTATTGAAATGGCCATAACTCTTTACACACAACTCCAAATGACTATCATAATATATTTCTGAAAACTAGATTCAAAGAACTACAACTTTCGTTTTTGAATCACCTCAAAATTCCTTGTAGATAAAACGATATGAGCTTCCAAAGTAGGACCTGCGCGACAGAAATTCCTTCTTCGCGAACGCGAAGCACTGTCGCGAACGCGAAGAACACAAGTCCCAGATGACAAATCCTTCATCGCGAACGCGAAGCACTGTCGCGAACGCGATGCACAAAAGTCTCAGAATCCAATTTCTTCTTCGCGAACGCGATGGGACATCGCGAACGCGAAGGACAACACCAGATACCAGCAACAACACTTCAAAAACTTCCAAAAATGACCCGTTAGGCATCCGAAACACACCCGAGGCCCCCGGGACCTCAACCAAAAGCACCAACATGACTTAAAACATTATCAAAACTTGTTCCAATCATCAAAACAAGTCCTTAAACACGGAAATCATCAAATCAAAGCGAATTCAAGCCTAAGTTTCATCTAAAACTTCCGAAACCAACATCCAATCAAAAGCCCGACCAAACGATGTCCGAATGACTTGAAAATTTGCAGACATATCCAAAATCACCTAACGAAGCTACTGCAACTGTCAGAATTCCATTCCGACTCCTGGATCAAAATCTCACCTACCGTTCGGATTTCGCCAAAATTCAACCTTAGCCAATTCAAGCCTATTTCTACACCGGACCTCCAAATTCAATTCCGATCGCTCTCCTAGCTCACAAATGACCTCCCGGAGCTGACCGAATCATCAGAATTCGATTCCGAGCTCTCTAACTAAATAGTCAACTCCAGGTTGACTTTCCTTATTCAAGTTTCATTCAAAAAGGCTATATGCCTCATTTTCAATCCAATTCACTCCTAACTCCCCCGATAGACTCTAACACCGATATAAAAGCAGGAAATATGTAATTACAATATAACGGGGTGGAAATTCCCGTGACGACGGGCCAGGTCGTCACAATGACATACGTTTTGATGTTGTTATTTGAGGATTACCTCAAATAACAGTTAAAATTATTCGTAGAGTATTTATACACTCGAATACCATGGATGAGATTTAGGGTTTACAAACTAACATTTGTACCATGTATGCTAATATTATTTAGTCATATAAAGTATCTCAATAAATACGTTTAGTCAAAGTAATACATTATGACTACGAATCTAATAGTATATATAACGTACATTTTAGTTATGTGGATAAGTGAGGTTTAAGGTTTTTAAATATGTGTTATCCTATTACGTTCTAATTTTAGTATATAATGTTATACAGCACTAAACCTACTAATATAGCGACCACATTGCCTAATAATGTAACTTCGTAGACATAGTATTTAAGTCCATTTATGTAGGATACATACACTTTGATGTTTTATCGGCTTATTAGGTCACTAAGCCGTATATGTCACGTTTGTATGACACTCATCCTCAACTCGGATACACGTACATCGTAAACATATGTCTATATACAATAAGAATAGTATTTATGACGGTTGGGTATCTCACTTAGTGATTATCTACATTTCTCAAATACGTCAATACTAGGACGCATCGGCCTACGACAACCACATAACTTAGTAGTTCAACAAGTCTAATATTCTAGTGCTATAATATCAAAATATGTTAGTCGTAATAGCCGTGAGTGTATGATTATATGATTCAGTATACATGTCATCCAAACCTTATACATATACTACGTTACTCCTAATAGCCGATGACAGGGATGGAGTATGACAATCGTACACTCCTCGAGTTTTTGAAATACGATTTGTATGCATGTGACCTTTGAGTGTTAACCCAAATTAATGGTGTGAACCCAACCATTAGTCGTATACATTAAGGATGTAGCCAATCGTCCTAGCCATTACGTTCAATACTAGGATTGTGTATAGTTTATATTTACACCATCTACTTCGATAGTGTAATAATATTAAAGCGTGTTAATATTAAATCTTAATTATAACTCCATAGTGGTGCTTGCAATTTAGATATAACCAAGCACTAGGATTACTAAATATAACAAATAGTTTGACACAACTAAATAAGCTTATGTGATTTATTGCACGAAGGAAACTGACAACCACATGATATACTATTAATGCCTAGGACATATTAATGGATATACTAAATAACATATATATCCGTCTATAACCTTAATTTAAAGAGATATTGTAGATAGTCAAGAACTTTACAATATGATTGTAATTTACAATAATCTGTAAATGCCCAATCAATTTGGATTACCCGCGTATATTACTAAGTCCATGAACGGCAACCACATAAGAATTTTGTCGTAGGACCACTTCTTATGATGGTCAATTACTATCGTATACATTTTACTCTTCGTAGTTACTAACACAACTTCCAATCTGGCCGTATTATATATAATAGAGATATATTAATAAAATATATATTGGTCAGGGCTCCTGGGTCATCTGAATGAAACACATGGTTAAATTCATGTGTTACAGATATAATAGTAAAACTACACAGGATATTGAAATAACGCATCGGCCTATGTATACGAACATGGTTTATATATACCCCAACGCTTTAGTGTACATGATATACTAATGTTTGGTCGTCACAGGTGCTACTAGCACGTTGCTTTGCCGTTTCATTGTTATGGTTGAGAAGGGGTGTGTATAAAATTAACCTATGATAATGATATTAAAATTTAGACATGTGAAAAGCCTACATATCACTAACATATGTCTACGTATAAGTGTATATTATGCTATATTTAGAACTGAAGCGTTAACGGTATGTGCCCTAATACTAGGTACATAGACTACATATGTTGCAATATATGAAACGCATTTTTCGTATTGGTTAAATAACTATTAAATAATCACTACGACAAACCTACGACTAATAACCATTTGAAATAGTTATTGGAGTCAAAATGGACTTTTGTGGTTGATACAATCGTGGTTTGACTACGTAAACCTAATATCCAAATATATAAAGTTACATTTTTAAAATTGTACTTTAAGTCCGCATACCAATATTTATAACATACATATTTGTACGGTATGCAATTATTGAGTAACCATAGTCCTCATATAATATATTAGTATATAGGCACTTAAACAATAATAGGTCCTATGACGTAGATATCAGATTGGGTACAATCGTATTAGTCCTTAATTACCTGATCCGATGCAAATGGTATTAGTCGTAGGTTTGTCGTAGGATATATAGTCTGAGTTATGACGATAGGCTGATTAAGCATGGTACATCTATGCCCGATAGTAATTCTAAGACATATATTGTCGTATAAGAATCAACTCTAGGTGAGTAAGCAACGTAGATTTTAGGACTCACTGAACTTAATTTAGCCTCTAGCTTAATCGTATTATATCAGTACATTAAGCACAATGTCAAGATAATCCTATAATTTTATTCTGTCATTGCTTAATGTCCTAGTATCTTTACGTCATACGATTACAGGAACAAAGAAGATCGTATATGTATTCTCAGAAATATTAGTTATTACATTCACCGTATGACATTACTCCCAATACGATGTCCTATGCCTACAATCGTATTAGTTAAATGGACTTATGTGGTTGTGTAATAGGACCTTCCATTTATATATCGTGGTTGTTATTTAGTAATTGACCATCTACGAATATTATTTCATTCATATACTAGGACGAACTCTTTTATTGGGCCCGATAAAAATAAACGTGAATGTCAAATGCATCCTAGTATGTGATTGTTATTTAGTATTAGGGTCATAGGACAAAATGGGATGGGAATGGCTCTTTTACAATAGTATATGAATGATATCTATTTATCAAAAATATCCCAATCTCAAATAATCCTGATACCAAGATTATTGTACTTTAATACGATTGGGTATTAGTCACTATGATATCAGTAAAATACGACAACCACGTATTGTAGAACATCTCAAACATAGTCGTGATTGTAATGTTCATATTTTTAACTACATTAAAACCAAGATATTGTTTTATAGTAAATGATTAATATCAGTTCCATACGTATTGACTATATGTTGATATTAACGGGTATACAAGGTATCATGGAGTCAACAGTCGTTAAGACAACTCTAGGTGAGTAAGCAACATAGGTCGTTTACGATATATTGTTATAACATCAACGTTTTAGTGTAAATACACCTATTTGTATATCATAGTTGCAATTAGTATTACGCGGCAGATGCATACTTCGAGCCTCCAAGTGTAGCTCTGAAATCGTAATACATTACTCTCAATTTATTATGACTACAATCGCATTAATACTTGGGATATACCGTAAATTAATCGTAATACATTACATTGGGAGCAATGTTTGCCTCAATGTTTATATGGATATTGTACTATACATTTCTAGTATCATAATTACCTTATTTATAACCATTAAAGGTTACTCTTTTACAGTCTGCGAGGCAACATATTTTGACGAAAATGGATTTAGTCTAAAATATTTTGACTATAGGTACTACATCGGCATTTAAAATATAATTCCCAATTTATATTGTATAGTGATTAATCAATCCATTTCTTTGGTTGTGTACCGTGTGTATCGGTCGTGTTTGGTCACTAAATGAATACTTATCATGAGTTGATTTAGATATGGAGATAGATCCATATAGAGATCTATATCTTTCTGTCGATAAATAGATCTATTGAGAAATGGATATTGATCTGGTTTCAAGATCTATGAACAAGAGAGATCCCTATAATTTGGTAATGACATATAGCAAAATCATAACTTACGTCAAAAAATTAATGTTCTGTATAAATAAGATTCTGCTTTACCAGCGTATTCGGAGTTTGGTATCTAATTGTTATTTAAATGTTGAAATGTGCATTACTCGTATAATTTGATTAAATGTTATACACCCATAAAGGTTACAATGTACGACAATAGACTAACAATTCAATGCCCAAATATTATATCCTTATCAACTACTAGGAAATGACAACCACATAACAATTATCACATTACAGTATATCTCCCTATACGATTGTATATTTCATCATAGTTTATGAACGGTTAGTAATTGTCGTATATCTGGGGTATAGTTACACGTATGGACTTATGCTGATTCCGTAGGACCTTCACTTAATGAAATAAAAATTATACCAAATTTGGCGACAATATATCTGTTTATATATTGGATCCATATTGTAATCATTTGTTACAATCACTGTGCGAAGGTAGTAATGCGAAGGGATTATGTAATACGGGTATTATAGCAAAAACAATTTAACATTAGGTAAATCCCTTCGCACAGTGACTCCATTGACCGTTAATTACCATAACCAAATAAAGCGTCCTAGTATGAATCATTTTCGGAATAAGATTTGGCCAGTTATTTGTCATACCTCTGGATGCTCTTTCTAATCAATTATCAGGTCTAAGTTAACTTTTTAATAAAACTATAAATGACTATAGTTTGGTAAGACAAACCAATCAATTGATTGTTTTTGAAGAAATACATATTAGTGCTTCACATCAAGACGACAAAAATGACTAGATATATTAGATTAATTGCAGCCTGTGGAAAGTGATTACTAAAAATATTACTAGAAAAAATTGATGGTTTCTGTATTTAACAACAACAACAACAACAACAACCCAGTATAATCCCACTTAGTGGGGTCTGGGGAGGGTAATGTGTACGCAGACCTTACCCCTACCCTAAGGTAGAGAGGCTGTTTCCAAATAGACCCCCGGCATCCTTCCCTCCAAGAACTATCCACCTTGCTCTTGGGGAGACTCGAACTCACAACCTCTCGGTTGGAAGTGGGGGTTTCTGTATTTAACTGCACATATATCATCATGCCCTTAGAATATTACTTTAATATGCATTCGGCGTGGTCAACTTTGAGAGTTTCTGTTGCGTGCATGAATTGATCTCAGATATAGGAAAAAATTGCTTTTTTTTTGGAATCAGTAATTGGTCGCAAAAATTTTAAATTTTACTTGATTTATATTTTAGAATTTTTCAAAAATTTTAAAAACTCGTAAAATTTTATTTTCTAAAATTTTCACTTCAAATTACTCATAAAAATTTATGCAAGTACAAATTCAACTCTAATTTTTAAATAGTATTTTCAATTGAAAAAATAATAATTCGGGGATTTTACTACTCTTATGTCCAAATGCCCACTAATGGTCTGTTTGACCATAAAAGAAAATTAATTTTTTTGGGAAATTATCATTGGTGTCCGCGGGAAGGAGGTTTCCGAAGATGCCGCTCTCGAGGACGTGGCCTTAAAAGTAGATGATCATTTGAGGCAAATCGTAAAATACGTCCATTTGACTAATACGATTGGACTTATTACTTCAGTGAAAATAATAATTAGATAGTTCATACTAGTCCTAGTATATGACTTATTTTTTATTGGTCAATTTCAACTTAAATTGCGACTAAATATGAATTATATTGGGATGTACGATTATATTTCATATACGTTTAGGAATGTCCACCTTATGACTATTTTGGTTAATGATATATTAAATTAAACCTTCTTAATTAGCTATGCAGTACTAGTTGTCCTGAGATATTACACCTATTATCGAGACGGTGCATAAACGGCATGGGTTTATAACATATATGTTTTGCTATTGAACATATACAATAAAATTTTAGGATTTTATCAACAAGAATATCAGAAACTACATTCAAGTCCAATGGTGTGACTAACTATATTAATAACTTGAAAATATTAAAGGCAGTATCACATTTCCGTTAGTTTTATAGTTTCAGAATTACGTTTGAAACCCATCCTAACGTATTTATACATTTAAATTATATATGTTCATATGTCAAAATCATGGCTTGACAGAAGTGGGTTCTATATATTTCAAATTTTATAGATCCGGTCTGTTAAGCTTTGAATATAAATGTGGGACTGTTTAATATAATGGAGTATGGACGTATTGTAATGTAGTATTATTATATCCTTTCCTGGGTTCATATGTACGCCATCCCTATATTTTTATTAAGCATTGTCATCTAAATTTCTGTATTTATATTAGGAAATTTCTGTTTAAATATAACCCTAAATAAATATGATTACACGGACAAATCTTGTCCATTTGTAATCGTATTACAATATCAGAATCTGTTAATACAATCGTAGATAATCACTAAGTGAGATACCTGACCGTCACTACAAACGTAATTCTTACACTATTGTATATGACTACTATTAGAAATAAGAGCACGAAGTATCATATGTATACTATATGACGTATTGCAACCTTAAGCGTACTATATACCCTTGCAATAGTTAAATCCATACTATGAACTACGCCTAGTTTATACGGTAATCTTCATAGATGTAATACAACTATGAGGTGTCCTAGTATATGTATAAAATATAAAAACACAACCAAGGGATAAGATTAATAAAAGTAGTTATCTCTTAAGAAGTGGTGTCTTACATCTATGTGCTTGGTCCTTTTATGATGAACATAGGACCAATCACATAGATGTAAGACTAGGATTAACACTCGTAGTCTGATAATACGACAGGTGATGCCCTCTTTACTCCAATGCGGCCCGATAAATTATAATTTCTCCCAAGTATAGTCATAGGAATCTTGTTTATGAGTAGAGGTATATAGTCTAGAGAAATACATTTAGGTTACTGTAATGACCCGGCCCGTCGTTACGGGAATTACCACCCCGTTACCTTGCATTTTCATATCTTATGCTTTTATAACAGTATTAGAGTATATCGGGTGAAAATGAAACAAATAGCATGTTTGAAGAAAACTTGATATGAGAAGTCAACCAAGAAATGACTATTGAGTTAGAATGCTCGGAACCGGATTCTGATGATTCGACTAGTTCCGGGGGATCAATTAAGACTTAGGAGAGCAATCGGAATTGAATTCGGAGGTCCGGTGTAGTTTTAGGCTTGAATTGGCGAAGGTTGATATTTGGCGAAAACCGGATGGTAGGTGATATTTTGATCCGGGGGTCAGAGTGGAATTCCGACAATTTCTGTGGCTTCGTTATGTGATTTTGGATGTGTCTGCAAATTTTCAGGTCATTCGGACATCGTTTGATCGGGTTTTGGATTGAATGTTAGTTTTGAAAGTTTTGAAGAAACTTAGGCTTGAATCCGTGAGTAAATGGAGATTTTGATGTTTAGTATGGTGTTTTTATGATTGGAACAAGTCCGTATCATATTTTGGAGTGCGTTGGTGGTTTTCGTTGGGGTCCCGGGGGCCTCGGGATGATTTCGGACCATCAACCGGGCATTTGGACTTGGCAAAAATCTGCAGAAAAACTGCAGGTTCTGCCCAGGCCTTTAAGCCTTCGCGAACGCGTGGAAGGCGTCGCGTTCGCGAAGGGTAAGAGAGAGCTGTTCATCGCGAACGCGTGGGAGCTCACGCGAACGCGTAGAACAAAGTGTTCTGGCAGTGAATAAAATCCAGAAACAGAAGGCTTACGGGTTTACACCCCCAAAACATAATTTTGAGCCCTAGAGAGAAGAAAACTCGAGGAAATCACTGAGAAGTCATCGGGTATTCATCGGAAGTAAGATTCTTGACTCAAAAACATCATTTTATGGTAGAATTAACATCAATCTTCATGAAATTGGATTGAAATCTTGAAGAAATGTGGCCTAAATATTGAAAACGGGAATTTTGGATTTGGAAGGCCATTTGAACTCCGATTTCGATAAATTTTATATGCACGGACTCGTGGCGAAATGAGGGTCGCGTTGGTACTAATTTCGAAATTTTCCGAGCAGTGGGCCCGGGGTCGGGTTTTTCCAACTTGGTGTATTTATGCGAATTTCATGTAAATTGAAATGGGTTATGATTATTTGACCCATATTTCATATAATTATTATGGTTTGACTAGATTCCACGCACGAGGGAGCAAAATTCAAAGGAAAAGGCATCGCGGACGAGCCTACGACCGGCTAGAGGTGAGTAGTTTGTGTATATGGTAGCCTGAGGGTTCGAAACCCCGCTTAGCACATTGTGACGCTAGTAGGGCGTGGCTCGCACACCGTGGCAGGTGCGGGATTGATTGTGACTAGGGATTGAGACTTGGTCCATCCCGGATGTGAATAATATGTTGTTAGTGTTGGAAATACACTGTATTTGATATATTTGTGGGCTGTAAGCCTTGTTTGGGGCCTTGTGCCGACCTGCAGCGTCCTTAGAGGACAATATTTATGTGATAGCTATAATTGCTTAAATCACTGATCTCAGTCCTGGAAATTTAAATCACATTTTTGAAATGCTAAGTCACCGGCTTTTGCAAATTTAATAAAGTTAAAGTATTTTTCATAAATTATGAATTGAGAACTGGAATTAAGAAAAATGAACTGTTTTGTGACTTATTTGCTTATCGTGGACTGAGCATGGGATCGGGCTGCACGCCGCAGTGGTTGATATGAGGATCGGGCTGCACGCCGCAGCAGTATTGCGCTTGGGCTGTAGGAGCCCCTCCGGAGTCTGTACACACCCCCAGTGAGTGAGCGCCGTCGACGTTAAATTGGATCGGGCTACACGCCGTAGCGGTTATGTGCATTGCATTGCATTTGTATTTGTTGAATTACTCCGTGGTAGCTGTATTGAATTATTGCTGCTAGTTCGTAGGAGATTCGAACTGTAGTGTAGCTTCATATTGTGGTAATCTGTGGATTTCTTACTGTCAGCTACATATATATATTTGTTACTCACTGAGTACTTAGTACTCACCCCTACTCCCTGCACCTTTTGTGTGCAGACTCAGGTACTCAGGAGCAGTAGACAGGCATCTCCAGCGTTTGCAGGTGTCACATCGAGTTGCTGAGGTAGCTGCCCACGTTCGCAGAACCTAGCTTCTCCTCTCCTTTCCAGTTGTTATTTCGTATTTTGTATTCGGACTTGAGTATTTCTATACAGTACTCTCTATTCCTGTTGGGTTTGTTAGAGGCTCCAGACTGGTGACTCCGGATCTTTG
This sequence comes from Nicotiana noctiflora, assembly GCA_032618575.1. NCBI lineage: Eukaryota > Viridiplantae > Streptophyta > Magnoliopsida > Solanales > Solanaceae > Nicotiana > Nicotiana noctiflora. Next base: position 75,907 of record JASVEL010005428.1, on the reverse strand, counting down.
GGAGTGTCAGTACTTTTGTTCATTATTATAATTATTGGAGTTCTTAAACTCATATATTCTTCTTGGGTTGTCCATTTGGGGACTGGTATTTTGTGATAATTAAATTGTTGGTCTGGCTGGCCTAGCTTGATTGTTGGGCGCCATCACGACCGGATTTTGGGTCGTGACAAGTTGGTATCAAAGCTCTAGGTTATTAGGACTCGCGAGTCATGAGCCGGTTTAGTAGGCTTTCGCGGATCGGTACGTAGACGTCCATATCTATCCTCGAAGGGCTACAGAAACTTTAGGAAAAACCTCATTTTCTTGGATTCATATCGTGCGATCTGTGTTATCATGAAATTAAAATTTTCCATATTCTATTCTCTCGCAGATGGCGAGAACACGAGCTAACGGACGTGGCGGACGACCACCATTGGCACCCGGAGGCCGTGGTCGTGGTAGAGGTAGGGCAGCAGCACCGAGCACCTGCTGACCCACCAGCTGACCAGACTCAGGGTCAGATTCCTACACTAGTGGCCCAGACTCAGGACCACATTCCAGCGGCAAACGCTCCGGCAACTCAGCAGGTTCGGGCACCGGCAGTGCCCATTGTCATACCAGGTCTTCGGGAGACCTTGGCCGAGATCTTATCGGTGTGCACCGGCTTGGCTCGAGTAGTTGCGGCCACCGCCGCAGCATCTTCTTCACGAGCGGGGAGGGAATCGGACCCCCGTGGCTCACACACCCGAGCCGGCTCGACCAGTTGCGCCCGTTGCACGAGCTCCTGGCTTATATGGTTCCGGCTATGCCCGACGATGAGCAACGTTGTTTGGAAAGATTTGAGAGGCTACGGCCTCCGACATTCGATGGTGCCGAGGGCGAGGATGCCCAGGGTTTTCTTGAAAGATGTCAACGCATGCTTCGCACCGCGGGTATTCTAGAGTCCAGCGGTGTTTCATTCACCACTTTTCAATTCACAGGTGCAGCATTTCAGTGGTGGGAGGATTTTGAGAGGCGTAGGCCCGCTGGGGCAGTGCCCCTCACTTGGCAGCAGTTCTCCACGGTATTTTTGGAGAAGTATGTGCCTCGGTCCTAGAGAGAAGAGCTGCGTCGTCAGTTTGAGTGGCTGAAGCAGGGAGGCATGACGGTTACTCGATACGAGATGAGATTCACACAGCTGGCCCGTCATGCCATGTGGATGGTCCCTACGGACAGAGAGAGGATCCAGAGATTTATTGATGGCCTTATTTATCCCATCCGCATATTGATGACCAGGGAGAGAGCTTCGGCAGTTACCTTTGAGGAGGTGGTTGATGCTGCCCATCATATTGAGACAGATTGCCGCAGAGAGCGGGAAGAGAGAGAGGCTAAGAGGCCTCGTGGTACTGGCAGCTACAGTGGTGCTCCATCTAGGGGCCAACCTCAGCATAGCAGGGGTCGTTCTTTCATGTCTCATCAGTTTGGACGTGCAGAGACCAGTGGAATTTCATCAGATCATGGTCATCAGGGCCATCAGGGTTATCAGGGTCAGTAGGGCCGTCAGCAGAGTCAGCCTGCATTGAGTGCTCTCCCAGCTCAGAGCTCTGCCCCTATTTCCTCAGCATAGGATTCATCTACAGCGAGGGGTACTCAGCAGCCCCTTCTTCCATCTTCGGGCCGTTGCTTTGAGTGCGGCGACTTGGGCCATATCAAGAGAGAGTGTCCTCAGTGGCTTCGTAGGCGGTCTCAACAGAGGGATCAGCCCTCGTCTTCTACTCCTGTTTCTTCAGCACCAGCACAGTCGGCTAGGACTGGTGGCCAGGTAGCCAGAGGTCGTCCTAAGGGCGAGGATCGTACTGGTGGAGGCCATGCTCGTTTCTATGCTCTTCCGGATAGGAAGGACGCTAGTGCCTCAGATGCTATTATTTCAGGTATTATCTCAGCCTGCAACAGAGATGCTTCTGTCTTATTTGATCCTGGATCCACATATTCCTATGTTTCTACTTATTTTCCACATCACTTGGGTATGACCCGTGGTATTCTTGCTTTGCCCGTACATGTGTCTACCCCGGTGAGGGATACTGTTGTTGTGGATCAGGTATATCGATCCTGTCTTATTACTATTGGGGGTCTGGAGACCCGAGTTGATCTATTACTACTGGGCATGGTAGATTTTGATGTAATTCTAGGCATGGATTGGCTATCTCCTTACCATGCAATTTTGGACTGTCATGCCAAGACAGTCACACTAGCTATTCCAGGTAATCCGAGGATCGAGTGGCGTGGCTTGACTGATTATGTGTCCGACCGGGTGATTTCTTATATAAAGGCCCAACAAATGATTGGCAAGGGTTGTTTATCTTATTTGGCCTTCATTAGAAATGTTGAGGCTGAGACACCCAGTCTTGATTCGATCCCATTGTGAGGGAGTTTCCGGATGTATTTCCAGCAGACCTACCAGGCATGCCGCCTGACAGAGATATTGACTTTGGTATTGACTTGGTGCCGGCACTCAGCCCATTTCTATTCCTCCCTATCGCATGGCACCAGCTGAGTTAAAAGAATTGAAGGAACAGCTTCAGGAACTCTTAGATAAGGGTTTCATTCATCCGAGTGTGTCACCCTGGGGTGCACCGGTGTTGTTCGTGAAGAAGAAAGATGGCACAATGAGAATGTGCATTGATTACAGGCAGCTGAACAAGGTAACAGTAAAGAATAAGTACCCATTGCCTCGTATTGAGGACCTATTTGATCAGCTTCAGGGAGCTAGTGTTTGGGCTATCATCAGTTGAAGATCAGGGACTCAGATATTATGAAGACAGCGTTCAGGACGCAATATGGGCACTACGAGTTCCTGGTGATGTCTTTCGGGTTGACTAATGCCCCAGCTGCATTCATGCACTTGATGAATAGTGTATTTCGGCCGTACCTTGATTCTTTTGTAATTGTGTTCATTGATGATATTCTGGTGTATTCACGCAGCCAGGAGGAGCATGCACATCATTTGAGGGTAGTATTGCAGAGGTTGTTCAGGGTTTCTCATCTATTGCTTCACCGCTGACTAAGTTGACACAGAAGAATGCTCCATTTGTGTGGTCTGATGAATGTGAGGAGAGCTTTCACAAGCTCAAGGTGGCTTTGACCACCGCTCCAGTACTTGTGTTGCCATCAGCCTCAGGGTCATATACGGTGTATTGTGATGCTTCTAGAGTTGGACTCGGTTGTGTGTTGATGCAGGAGGGTAGAGTTATTGTATATTCTTCTCGTCAGCTAAAGCCCCACGAGAAGAACTACCTTGTTCATGATTTGGAGTTAGCTGCTATTGTTCATGCCTTGAAGATTTGGAGGCATTACCTATATGGTGTATCTTGTGATGTCTATACAGACCACCGCAGCCTTCAGCATTTGTTTAAGTAGAAAGATCTAAATTTGAGGCAGCGGAGATGGCTTGAGTTGCTTAAAGACTATGATATTACTATCTTGTACCATCCCGGAAAGCCAATGTAGTGGCTGATGCATTGAGCCGGAAGGCTATTAGTATGGGCAGCTTGGCGTATATTCCAGTTGGGGAGAGACCCCTAGCAGTTGATGTTCAGGCGTTAGATAATCAGATGGTAAGGCTGGATGTTTCTGAGCCCAATCGGGTGATGGCTTGTGTAGTAGCTCGTTCTTCTTTATATGATCGTATTTGAGAGCTCCAGTATGATGATCCACACTTACTTGTCCTTAAGGACAGAGTTCAGCATGATGATGCCAGGGATGTCACTATTGATAGTGATGGTGTATTGCGGATGCAGGGCCGGATATGCGTGCCCAACGTTGACGGCCTTTGTGAATTGATATTGGAGGAAGCCCACAGCTCACGGTATTCTATTCATCCAGGAGCCGCGAAGATGTACCAGGATTTGAAGCAGCATTACTGGTGGATAAAGATGAAGAAAGATATTGTGAGCCATGTGGCTCGGTGTCTAAACTGTCAGCAGGTCAAGTATGAGCATCAGAGACCCGGTGGTGTATTCCAACGTATTGATATTCCGGAGTGGAAGTGGGAAAGAATAACTATGGACTTTGTTAGTGGACTCCCTCGGACAGCGAGGAAGTTTGATTCAGTTTGGGTGATCGTGGATAGGTTGACCAAGTCAGCTCACTTCATTCCAATGTGTACTACATACTCTTCGGAGCAGTTGGCAGAGATATTCATCCGCGAGTTTGTGAGATTGCATGGAGTTCCCATTTTTAGTATATCAGACAGAGGTACCCAATTCACTTCTCAGTTTTGGAGGACATTTCAGTGAGAGTTGGGTTCACGAGTAGAGCCGAGCAAAGCATTTCATCCACATACGGATGGGCAATCTGAGCATACTATTCAGATATTGGAGGACATGTTGCGTGCTTGTGTCATTGATTTCGGTGGTTCGTGGGCTGATTATTTGCCTTTGGAGGAGTTTGCTTATAATAATAGCTATCAGTCCAGCATTCAGATGGCACCGTATGAAGTTTTATATGGGAGGCGGTATAGGTCTCCAGATGGTTGGTTCGAGCACGGCGAGGCTAGGTTGTTGGGGACAGAGTTAGTCCAAGATGCCTTAGACAAGGTGAAGGTGATCCAGGAGAGACTTCGCATAGCCCAGTCACATCAGAAGAGTTATGCGGACCGGAAGGTCCAAGATGTGTCTTATTCAGTATATGAGAAGGTGTTGCTGAAGGTTTCGCCTATGAAGGGTGTTATGAGGTTTGGAAAGAAAGGGAAGTTGAGCCCAAGGTTTATTGGACCTTTTGAGGTGCTTAGGAAAGTTGGGGAGGTGGCTTATATGCTTGCTTTGCCACCCAGCTTGTCGGGAGTTCACCCGGTGTTCCATGTATCTATGCTCCGGAAGTATGTCGGAGACCCGTCTCATGTGTTGGACTTCAGCACGATACAGCTAGATGAAGACTTGACTTATGATGTGGAACCATTAGCTATTTTGGGTCGACAGGTTCGTAAGCTGAGATCCAAGGATATAGCTTCAGTGAAAGTGCAGTGGAGAGGTCGACCCGTGGAGGAAGCAACTTGGGAGACCGAGCAGGAGATGCGAAGTAGATATCCACACTTGTTTGATACTCCGGTATGTTTCTTAACCCGCTCGCGGACGAGCGTTTGTTTAAGTTGGGGAGAATGTAACGACCCGGCCCGTCGTTACGGGAATTACCACCCCGTTACCTTGCATTTGCATATCTTATGCTTTTATAACAGTATTAGAGTATATCGGGTGAATTAGGTGTGATTTGGATTGAAAATGACAAATAGCATGTTTGAAGAAAGCTTGAATATGAGAAGTCAACCAAGAGTTGACTATTGAGTTAGAATGCTCGGAACCGGATTCTGATGATTCGACTAGTTCCGGGGGATCAATTATGACTTAGGAGAGCAATCAGAATTGAATTCGGAGATCCGGTGTAGTTTTAGGCTTGAATTGGCGAAGGTTGATATTTGGCGAAAACCGCATGGTAGGTGATATTTTGATCCGGGGGTCGGAATGGAATTCCGACAATTTCTGTAGCTTCGTTATGTGATTTTGGATATGTCCGCAAATTTTCAAGTCATTCGGACATCGTTTGATCGGGTTTTGGATTGAATGTTAGTTTTGAAAGTTTTGAAGAAACTTAGGCTTGAATCCGTGAGTAAATGGAGATTTTGATGTTTAGTATGGTGTTTTTATGATTGGAACAAGTCCGTATCATGTTTTAGAGTGCGTTGGTGGTTTTCGTTGGGGTCCCGTGGGCCTCGGGATGATTTCGGACCATCAACCGGGCATTTGGACTTGGCAAAAATCTGCAGAAAAACTGCAGGTTCTGCCCAAGCCTTTAAGCCTTCACGTTCGCGTGGCAAGGGCCGCGTTCGCGAAGGCCAAGCTTATCAGTGCATCGCGTTCACGGGAAGGGGAGACGCGTTCGCGTAGGCCAGGGATCGTGTGCATCGCGTTCGTGTTCCAGTGGTCGCGTTCGCGTAGGTGTGTGAGGGTAAGGTTTTGCATTCGCGGGAGGAGTATCGCGAACGCGTAGAAGGAATTTAGGCGGCTGGGAGTTAAGCATCGCGAACGCGTGGTTGCCGTCGCGTTCGTGAAGGGTAGCTGGAAGTTGGGCATCACGAACGCGTGGAAGGCGTCGCGTTCGCGAAGGGTAAGAGAGAGCTGTTCATCGCGAACGCGTGGGAGCTCACGCGAACGCGTAGAACAAAGTGTTCTGGCAGTGAATAAAATCCAGAAACAGAAGTCTTACGGGTTTACACCCCCAAAACATAATTTTGAGCCCTAGAGAGAAGAAAACTCGAGGAAATCACTGAGAAGTCATCGGGTATTCGTCGGAGGTATGATTCTTGACACAAAAACATCATTTTATGGTAGAATTAACATCAATCTTCATGAAATTGGGTTGAAATCTTGAAGAAATGTGGCCTAAATATTGAAAACGGGATTTTTAGATTTGGAAGACCATTTGAACTGCGATTTCGATAAATTTTATATGCACGGACTCGTGGCGAGATGAGGGTCGCGTTGGTACTAATTTCGAAATTTTCCAAGCAGTGGGCCCTGGGTCGGGTTTTACCAACTTGGTGTGATTATGCGAATTTCATGTAAATTGAAATGGGTTATGATTATTTGACCCGTATTTGATATAATTATTGTGGTTTGACTAGATTCCACGCACGAGGGAGCAAAATTCAAAGGAAAAGGCATCGCGGACGAGTCTACGACCGGCTAGAGGTGAGTAGTTTGTGTATATGGTAGCCTGAGGGTTCGAAACCCCGGCTTAACACATTGTAACGCTTGTAGGGCGTGGCTCGCACACCGTGGCAGGTGCGGGATTTATTGTGACTAGGGATTGAGACTTGGTCCATCCCGGATGTGAATAATATGTTGTTAGTGTTGGAAATACACTGTATTTGATATATTTGTGGGCTGTAAGCCTTGTTTGGGGCATTGTGCCGACCTGCAGCGTCCTTAGAGGACAATATTTATGCGATAGCTATAATTGCTTAAATCACTAATCTCAGTCCAGGAAATTTAAATCACATTTTTGAAATGCTAAGTCACCGACTTTTGCAAATTTAATAAAGTTAAAGTATTTTTCATAAATTATGAATTGAGAACTGGAATTAAGAAAAATGAACTGTTTTGTGACTTATTTGCTTATTGTGGACCGAGCATGGGATCGGGCTGCACGCCGCAGTGGTTGATATGAGGATCGGGCTGCACGCCGCAGCAGTATTGCGCTTGGGCTGTAGGAGCCCCTCCGGAGTCTGTACACACCCCCAATGAGCGTCGTCGACGTTAAATTGGATCGGGCTACACGCCGTAGCGGTTATGTGCATTGCATTGCATCCATATTTGTTGAATTACTCTGTGGTAGCTGTATGGTATTGTTGCTGCTAGTTCGTAGGAGATTCGGACTGTAGTGTAGCTTCATATTATGGTATTTTGTGGATTTCTTACTGTCAGCTACTTATATATATTTGTTACTCACTGGGTACTTAGTACTCACCCCTACTCCCTGCACCTTTTGTGTGCAGACTCAGGTACTCAGGAGCAGTAGACAGGCATTTCCCGCGGTTGCAGTGTTATATCGAGTTGCTGAGGTAGCCGCCTACGTTCGCAGAACCTAGCTTCTCCTCTCCTTTCCAGTTGTTATTTTATATTTCGTATTCAGACTTGAGTACTTCTATACAGTAATCTCTATTCCTGTTGGGTTTTGTTAGAGGCTCTAGACTTGTGACTCCGGATCTTTGGGAGTGTCAATACTTTTGTTCATTATTATTATTATTGGAGTTCTTAAACTCATATATTCTTCTTGGGTTGTCCATTTGGGACTGGTATTTGTGATAATTAAATTATTGGTCTGGCTGGCCTAGCTTGATTGTTGGGCGCCATCACGACCGGATTTGGGTCGTGACAGTTACGTATTGTTAAATGTAATGCAGAGGTACATAAACGTTGACAATCTAGATAGATATAAATTCGTTATATTCCGTAATTCCATTTCAGCCTATACATAAGTCCAAACTCTCAGACGTATCATCTGAGACATAAATATCGTGCACCAGTGTGCACTATATGTAGACCAAAATGTACTAGGTCCATATAGGATATCCAGTTGATAGTATATGTCACGACTACTAACTGAAATACGCATTGGCACAACTATTGTGATAAATTGTCAATAACATAAATTCAGATTAGTCAACGATATATAATCTATAGATTACATCCTCGAATTGGGCATATTTTGTTATACTTATACAATCGTAACACCAAACTTAATACTCCCCACCGAACCAACGCACAACTCCTATCTGTCTTGCCAAGGTTACTTTGGGACTAATATGCCAAACTTGATGAAATTATTTCAAATATCATACTAAAACCCGTATACTGTATTTGCACCTACTCGATTACAAGCCAATTATAACATTTCCGTTTAATATCCATTTAAATGTCTACGGTAAAAATAACTCAATGTCTATATTTGGATAAAAGTGTTATGACTTGGATACTGGCTTATACCATGTATCGTGGTTGAGGTAATGGACTATAATCTACATAGGTCATTCATATGCGCAATCCTTTTTAAAACAGAATATAACATCAAATTATCGACAATGTCTATAATTTGACAAGATATACGTAATTGCGTAAAAGTTAATAGGTACACCTAGCTCCATATATATTAACTATAAATCCACATAATTTTAGTACGTCACCAACTAATATTTCCATGGATCATATGAATATATAGTTGTTAAAATTGGTTGATGTATGAAGTTAGCATGGAATAAGCATTTAAGAGGTTATTAGTTATGACTATTGCACGTATTCACAAGAGAGGTGATGGATAGTCAAATGGACTACTTTCCTATAATGACCCGGCCCGTCGTTATGGGAATTACCACCCCGCTATGTTGCCTTAACATATCTTATGCTTCTATATGATTGTTAGAACCTATCGGGTGAGTTAGGAGTGAATTGAATTGAAAATGAAGCAAATAGCATGTTTGAAGTAAGTTTGAATATGGAAAGTCAACCTAGAGTTGACTATTGAGTTAGAGTGCCCGGAATCAGATTCTGATGATTCGACTAGTTTCGGGGGATCATGTATGACTTAGGAGAGCAATCGGAATTGTATTTGGAGGCCCGGTGTAGTTTTAGGCTTGAATTGGAGAAGGTTGAATTTTGGCGAAATCCGAACGGTAGGTGAGATTTTGATCCGAGGGTCGGAATGGAATTCCAACAATTCATGTAGCTTCGTTATGTGATTTTGGATATGTCTGCAAATTTTCAGGTCATTCGGACGCCGTTTGATCCGGTTTTGGATTAAATGTTAGTTTTGAAAGTTTTGAAGAAACTTAGGCTTGAATCCGTGTGGAAATGGTGATTTTGATGTTTAGGATGATGTTTTTATGATTGGAACAAGTTCGTATCATGTTTCGGAGTATGTTGGTGGTTTTCTTTGGGGTCCCGGGAACCTCAGAATGAATTCGGGGGTCCAAACGGACCAATTTGTGCCAAAGGCACTGCTGTTTCTGTTGCAATAAATGCAGAGAATTTTTGTGCTTCGCGATCGCGAAGCTATGTATGCGATCGTGTAAGAGGAGGATGTTGAGCTCTGCGATCGCGAGGGTGAGTCTGCGATCGCGTAGGGCAAAGCTGGGAAGCTCTGCGATCGCAAGGTTGAGTCTGCGATCGCGTAATATATCGGAATGAGGCCGGAAAATTGTTCTTCGCGATCGCGGGAAGAGAGATGCGATCGCGTAAGGTCGACTGGTTGTGCATCGCGATCGCGGGTGTATTGATACGATCGCGTAGGGTCGCTAAGTGGGTCATTGCGATCACATCTAGGTTCACGCGATCGCGTAGAGGAAAGTTGGCAGCCAGGTTTTTGTGAATCACGATCGCACGCCCAGTGCTGCGATCGCGTAGAGTAAATGTCCCAGGCAGTGAGTTTAAGTCCAGAAACATTACATTTCGGGTTCATTTGCAAAACCCTCCATTGTTGAGCTCTAGAGTGAGAAAGTGACGGGAAATAGTTGGGAGATCATCGGGATATTGTCGGAGGTAAGTTCCGTGGTTTAATTACACACTTCTTCATGAAATCCTTGGTTAAATTTCTGTAAATGGAAGATTAAAGGTGGGTTTGAGCCCTAGGCCTAAATTGAAGAAAAACATTGATTTGAGTGGGCAAATGGAGTCCGATTTTGGTAAAGTTTATATGCCTAGACTCGTATCGAGATGAGGATTCCGAATATATAACTTTTGTAATTTTTCGAGAAGCGTACCGAAAGTCGGGTTTTGGCAACTTTGTGAATTTCGGTGTAAATTGAGTTGTTTTGACTGGGTATCGTTCCATTAGCCTAATTTGATATATTTGTGCTGATTTGTGCTAGTTTTGACGTGCGTGGATGCCGGTTCAAGGAGCTAAGGTGTCGCGGGCATGAGCTTTCGTCGGTTCGAGATGGGTAATACTTGTAAATGATGTCCTGAGGGTTAGTAAACCCCGGACTTGCATATCTTAGGGCTGTGTTTAGGTGACTTGCACGCCGGATAACGGGCGTGGGGTAGAGCACCATTTGGGGATCGTGACTTGGTCCGTCCCGCATAATAAATAATAACACCTAATTGTTGAAATGAATTGGACTAATTATCATGTTTGGGCTTCGTGGCAATTATTTGAATCCTTCAGGGATTGGTATCACTGTTTTGATAACACTGTGCATATTTTATTCTAAATTTAAGGTTTAAAATGGTATTTTACTATTCAGCATTTTTATAAGGTTATGAAAAACTTGAACAAGGTCTTAATAACATTTTTTAGCTGTGAGCTAATATAATATTGTTGCCCGTAGGGCTTTTCTTGATTATTTGTTAGACTGATTGGGTCGAGGGCCATATGTTAGGGCATGACATTTCATGTGAGCATATGCATACGCATGCATGGATCGGACTGCACGCCGCAGTGGTATACGGATCGGGCTGCGCGCCGCAGCAAGTGTGATATTAATATTGTGCTTGGGCTGTAGGAGCCCCTCCGGAGTCTGAACCCCCACAGTGAGCACGGGTGTAAGGCCCCGTAAAATTTTTGGGTGCATAAAACCTAGACCGGGTTGCCCCAGTCAAGCGGACCTGGGTGCCTTTCATTCCCACGCGTTACCCCTGTGTTGACTGTTTCTCATTAACCAAATATATTACTAATCATAATGACCGATTTCATAATGCATAAACATAACCATGTGATTGATTCACTAACAAGTTCATAATTTATATTTACAACGCCCCATACATATACATAGGCCACAATCCCACAGTTTACATGTCTACGGAGCCTCTAGGATACAAAAAGGGAAATACAATACTTGCCGGTAACAAGGCTCCGGCTATACCTTACAAAACCAAAATGAAATCTAAACCGAAGTGGCAAGAACCACACAAGGCCCCGAGGAAGAAAGGGCTCACCAAAACGGGCAGTGGAAGGAGAAGGATACTACTGCCGACGAGCTGAAGTGCCTGCTACTGATCCACCTACAATCATGACACGAATGTAGCGCCCCCGGCAAAGGGACGTCAGTACACTTAAATTGTACTGGTATGTATGGACAAACTTTGTCCCAAGTAAACTCAAGCCATTAAATTACATCAACAATTAATTAAACCGCCAACCATGTTTCCACATTTTCCTTATTTCAAATAATTCTTAACACAAAGCACTTTCTACAATCAACCAATTTAACAATAACCAATCAATCACGTAAAGCACAAGTAGTCAAACAAAGGGGCAATCAGTGCCCCACAGGTTGCAAACTCTCCTGCTGTCTCCTTTCACAATTTCACATTATTGATTTTTGTATCAATTTTCAATAGCGATTTCGATCGCTTTCCATCCTTATTGCCCCCGACCACCCTTATTACCTCGGCCACCCTTATCACCCCAACCCACACCTTATTTCACCACGTTGCGGCGCGCAACACGACCCCGCCTTACACAGTTGAAAACACAACAATTTCAAACAACAGATAAGGTACTACACACAATTTCAACAAGTTCAAATAAGCAACTTACACATTGGTTCATGTTCTCAATTTCTTCTCAATTCAATATCACAACCATGTTACAATATTTCCACAATTCAAGTGTTTCATTTCTTTCCACAATAAACCAATTCTCAAGTGTTTCATTTGTTTTCCACAAGGTACCATATAGGCCATCATAGTCATTATTCACAATTCTTTTGCCAAATTAAACTCTCATTTTACATCACTCATAGCTCGACAACAAACTTTGAATATCCAACAACAACATCAAGAATTTCACACAATTTGTCAATTTAACACGAAACAAACAAACTTCACACATATAGGCGATTTCACAAGAATCAAAATTAGCCATACATACCTGGTGATGATTTTTCCTCCTACTTTATGCTTACCCAAGATATCCTACTCTTGCCAACCTTGTTCTTGAAGACTCTTACTCCTACTCACTTCTTTTACTAGAAATCAAGTTCAATAACAATGCATGAGTGTAAAAATTCTATTTTCAAAAGCTATTATATGCAAACCTCTCTTTACCCAATTTAAAACTGAAAATCAAAGAAAATAGTTAGGGTTTTTACCTTAAAAAGATTGGGGAAGTTGAATCCTTGCCCTAGGATCCCTTGGAATTAAGTAGTTGGAACAATCTTTGAAGATGAAGAACTTCTCTCTCTAAAAACCCTCTCTTCTCTCTCTAATTTTTGGTGAGATGATATGATAAAATGAAGAAGAAAGGTGTTATATTAAAGAAGAGATCGGGTCAAAATGTTACAAAAATCTGGGCCGGGGTCAATTATGCGGTGCACTATGCGACCGCAGAATCAACATGCGGTCCGCATAGTGACCGCAGAATTGCCCCAAATTTTATACAGGTTCTGTTAAGGAATGCGGTCACTATGCGGACCGCATGTTGATTCTACGCATTCCTAACACATCATTCGGACCATGACACCACATCTACTAGGTTTTATGCACAAAAATTTTACGGGGCCTTACATCCTCCTCCCCTTAAGATCATTCGTCCTCGAATGAGGTTTTTGAAATAAATGAGTTTTGAAAGACATGATATGCAAGCTATCAAAATTTTGACTAACTATTATATTTTAGAAAAATTTCGCCAGAGTTTCCGGACATATCCACCTGACAGAGGGCCCCCGAAACACATTACCAAACAACAATACACAAATACAACACTTTTCACAACTGGTATACACTTTCTTACCTCAACGAATGCACATATTCTATCACATTGTTACAATTGCACATAAACTAGTCACTTCAATGAATTCTTACCTTATTTAACCATTTTAACACACCATGTACACTTAACAAACCATTACCAATCTACACTTACTATTAGTTGTTTATTAAACACGTAAATCTTTATAAGGCCTTCATTTATCAAGAACGGTTCAAGTGACCCAAGGTAACAACACATTTAACTCATTACAAATAAAGGAGACTTTACTAATACTAAGAGGGAAACAACTTAGGCAAGATGACAGTTACTAGGAGTTGGAGGGTCACCTAATTTCTTCTAGGCTTGATCGAACAAATGGGGGTACTTTTCCTTCATCTCTTTTTCCGCTTCCCATGTGGCCTCCTCAACTTGTTGACTTCGCCACAATACTTTAACAGAGGCGACTTCCTTATTTCTCAACTTACGGACTTGCCTATCAAGAATGGCAACTGGAACTTCTTCATATGACAAATTTTCATTAACCTCTATAGCTTCGACTGGCATGATGGTGGATAGATCTCCAATCACTTTCTTCAACATGGACACATGGAATACCGGATGCACTGATGACATCTCGGGAGGCAACTCTAGCCTATAAGCAACTTGACCAATCCTTTGAACGATCCGATATGGCCCGACATACCTAGGACTCAATTTCCCTTTCTTTCCGAACCGCATGACTCCCTTCATAGGAGATACCCTCAAGAACACCCAATCATCGACTTGAAACTCCAAATCCCTTCGACGAACGTCTGCATAGGACTTTTGACGACTTTGTGCTGTTTTCATTCTCTCCTGAATAACCTTGACCTTTTCCATAGCTTCGTACACCATGTATGGCCCTAGCAATTCCGCTTCACCTACCTCAAACCACCCGATTGGCGATCTACATCTTCTCCCGTACAATGCCTCAAACGGGGCCATTTGAATGCTAGCATGATAGCTGTTATTGTAAGCAAATTCTATCAGTGGCAAGTGTTCATCCCAATTACCTTTAAAATCTAAGACACAAGCCTGTAACATATCTTCAAGCGTTTGAATGGTCCGCTCGGCCTGTCCATCGGTCTGTGGATGGAAAGCTGTGCTGAGATTCACCCGAGTTCCCAAACCTTGCTGAAACTTCTTCCAAAAGTTAGCGGTGAACTGAGCCCCGCGATCTGAGATGATAGAAAGTGGAGTGCCATGAAGCCTTACTATCTCTTTGATGTACAATCTTGCATATTGCTCCGCAGTATCAGTGGACTTGACAGGCAGGAAGTGAGCTGATTTGGTGAGTCGATCTACTACCACCCATATTGAATCGAACTTACGCTGAGTGCGAGGTAACCCTACCACGAAATCCATGTTGATCATCTCCCATTTCCACCTTGGTATTTCTATAAGCTGAGTTAATCCACCGGGTCGTTGATGCTCGGCCTTCACTTGTTGACAATTCGGACATTTAGCTACAAAGCCTGCCACATCCTTTTTCATACCGTTCCACCAATAAACCTCTTTGAGATCGTGATACATTTTTGTTGAACCAGGGTGCACAGAATACCTGGAAGTATGAGCCTCTGCCATCACTCTTTCCCGAAGCTCGTCCACATCCGGAACACATAGCCTATCTTGACACCGCAATACACCATCTTCGCCGCTGAGTACAAATGCTGAGGTCTTGTCATTCATGACTGCTTCCTTCACCCGAACCAATGCTGGATCCATGAACTGTTTTTCCTTGATTTCCGCGACCAATGATGATTCTGCTCCATTATGCACCAAAAAATTCCCCTCGTCTGACGCAGAGATACGAACCCCCAAACTGGCTAATTGGTAAACCTCTCGAGACTGGGGTCTCTGATACCACACCCAAATGAGCCAAACTACCCATGGATTTCCGACTAAGAGCGTCAGCTACCACATTTGCTTTCCCTGGATGGTACAATATGTCCATATCATAGTCCTTGAGTAATTCTAACCACCGCCGCTGTCTCGGATTCAGCTCTTTCTGCTTGAACAAATACTGGAGGCTCTTGTGGTCCGAAAACACATCTACATGAACCCCATAAAGATAGTGTCGCCATATTTTCAAGGCAAACACAACAGCTGCAAGTTCCAAATCATGCGTCGGATAATTCTTCTCATGGTTCTTGAGTTGCCTGGAAGCATAAGCTATAACCTTTCCGTGCTGCATCAATACACATCCCAAACCGACTCCGGAGGCATCACAATAGACTACAAATCCCTCTGTGCCTTCTGGCAAGGCCAATACTGGTGCCGAGGTCAATCTTGACTTCGGTTCTTGGAAACTTTTCTCACATGCTTCGGACCACTGGAACTTAACTGCTTTCTGCGTCAATTTAGTCAGTGGGGAGGCGAGGGTTGAGAATCCCTCTACAAACCTCCGATAGTACCCTGCCAGACCCAAAAAGCTGCGAATCTCTGTCGGGGTCGTGGGTCTAGGCCAATCTTTCACTGCCGCAATCTTCCGAGGATCCACCATAATTCCCTCACTGGAAATAACATGCCCTAGAAAAGCTACGGACTCCAACCAAAACTCACATTTTGAGAACTTGGCATACAATTGATGCTGAAGAAGGGTCTGCAATGCTGCTCTGAGGTGAACGGCATGATCTTCCCTGTTCCGAGAGTAGATGAGAATATCGTCAATGAATACAATCACAAAGAAATCTAGGAATGGCTTGAAAACCCGATTCATAAGGTCCATGAAAGCTGCCGGGGCGTTGGTTAGCCCAAAAGACATGACCAAAAACTCGAAGTGACCATAACGAGTTCTGAAGGCGGTCTTAGGAATATTCTGCTCAAATCAATTTTTGAGAAGAACTTTGCTCCCTGCAATTGGTCAAACAGATCATCCACTCGAGGCAAAGGATATTTATTCTTGATGGTGACTTTGTTGAGCCGCCGATAATCAATACACATTCGAAGTGACCCATCCTTCTTTCGACAAAGAGAACCGGAGCACCCCATGGCGACACACTCGGTCGTATGAACCCTTTCTCTAATAAATCCCTCAACTCCTCCTTTAACTCCCTTAACTCTGCTGGCGCCATTCTGTAAGGTGGAATGGATATTGGCTGAGTATCCGGCAATACATCAATTCCGAAATCAATCTCCCTATCCGGCGGGATGCCTGGAAGCTCATCTGGAAACACTTCAGGAAATTCATTCACAATTGGCACGGACTCGAGGGTAGGCACCTCTGAGGTGGTGTCCGTTACCCGAACCGGGTGATAGATACACCCTTTCTTAATCATCTTCGAAGCCTTAAGGTAGGAAATAAACCTACCCCTTGGCACTACACCATTTCCTCTCCATTCAATAACTGGCTCGTTAGGGAACTCGAGCCTCATAACTCTCGTTCGACAATCAAGTTTGGCAAAGCACGAATAGAGCCAATCCATCCCCATAATTACATCAAAATCTACCATCCCAAGCTCAATAAGATCGGCTGTGGTATCACGACCACCCACCATAACAACACAATTCCTATAGACTCGTGAGGCCGTAATAGAATCACTAATAGGAGTCGACACAGAGAACGGCTCATGAAGCTGTTCGGGTTCTATCCCAAAGCTTGAAGCAATGAATGGAGTAACATAAGACAAGGAGGACCCTGGATCAATAAGGGCATAGCAATCAATAGTCTGAACAGACATGATACCTGTAACAACATCTGGAGAAGCCTCGGCATTCTGGCGGTCACTAAATGCATAGAATCGGCTAGGTCCAACCCTACCCTGAGCTCCACCCCTAGCTGCACCATGCCCTGCTGCTGCTGGAGTACGCGCTGATGATGTAGCAGCTGAAGAACCGGATGACTGAGCAGATCCCCTACCTATACCCCGACGGGGTGCACGGCAGTCCCGCTGAATGTGACCTCTCACCCCGCACCCGAAGCACACTGGAAGGTCAAGGTAGCAAGTTTTCGTATGAAATCTCCCACACTTGGGGCATGTAGGTCTCCCCTGCTGCTGGGATCTCACCCAGGACGACCAGACTGACGAGACCTCCTGCTGTCCGAACCGGGTCTCGAGTAACTGCCCTGCTGATGACTGTGCACGGATGGCGGTGCACTCGCGAGGACTGAGCATATGACTGGGATGGCCCTGATGACCCTCTCCCTGGAAGTGATCTCCCTGAATGACCCATTGATCGGGCCCTGCTGCTACTTTCTCTTTCTGCACGAATCTTCAATTTCCTGGCCTCTGTGGCCTGAGCAAATCCCACAATCCTCCCATAGTTCATGTCTGAGTGCAACGCGGCTGTGGCGGCCTCATTCACTACCAAAGGGCTAAGGCCCTGTACAAACCGTCAAACCCGGGCATCCATGGTCGACACTAAATGAGGAGCGTACTTGGACAACCTTACGAACTCCATGTGATACTCCCAAACACTCATACCGCCCTGTTTGAGAACCTCGAACTCAGTGGCACGGGCTGCCATTGCCTCAGCAGGTAAGAAGTGGTCCATAAATGCATCCACGAACTCATCCCATCTGGCCGGAGGGCTCCCTTCCTCACGGGAGTCCTCCCACATTTTGAACCATGAACGTGCCGTTCCCTTCAGCCTGTAAGAGGCCAACTCTACCCCCTCTATATCTGTAGCCTTCATCACTCTGAGGGTCTTGTATATCTCATCAAGGAATTCCTGTGGGTCAGCCTCTGGATCGGTGCCTGAAAATTCCGGAGGGGCCAATCGCAAGAATTGATGGACTCTGGAGCCAAAGGAATCTCCCTGTCCGCTGGAGGATGCAGGGGCATCATGGGATCTCTGGGCCTGGGCGGCCACTAACTGTGTTAACATATGGATGGCTCCCCTAAGTTCCTCATTAGAGATACCAGAGCCCGAAACGGGAACTGTATCTGAGTCAGGAACACCGGCGGGAGGAATGGTGGCATCCTCTGCCGCAGCTGGAATAGGGACACTTGGGTTTTGAACAGATGGGCCAGGAAAATTCGGGACTGGTGGGTCATTCTCTCCCACGGTATCGGGTACATGATTAACAGCTGCACTTGGGTCGGCATTGGCCCTAAGGCCGAGTCTAGCCTTCTTCTTAGGTGCCATATTCTGAAAATTTGGGAACAAGGCACGAATTAGACACATATATCTCCACATTGCACTTTACCGCACGATATAGATTAACAAAGAAGTAGGTAAATTCCTAAATGCCCGTGTAGCCCCCTACTTATATGATGTGGTCGACAACACACCTATAAGAAGGGCACTACTAGACACGGCTCCGAGACATCCTAGGACACTTTAAAACCTTAAGCTCGGATACCAAGTTTGTCACGCCCCAAATCGAGGAACATGACCGGCGCCTGACCGGGTTGCCCCAGTCAAGCGGACCTGGGTGCCTTTCATTCCCACGCGTTACCCCTGTGTTGACTGTTTCTCATTAACCAAATATATTACTAATCATAATGACCGATTTCATAATGCATAAACATAACCATGTGATTGATTCACTAACAAGTTCATAATTTATATTTACAACGCCCCATACATATACATAGGCCACAATCCCACAGGTTTACATGTCTACGGAGCCTCTAGGATACAAAAAGGGAAATACAATACTTGCCGGTAACAAGGCTCCGGCTATACCTTACAAAACCAAAATGAAATCTAAACCGAAGTGGCAAGAACCACACAAGGCCCCGAGGAAGAAAGGGGCTCACCAAAACGGGCAGTGGAAGGAGAAGGATACTACTGCCGATGAGCTGAAGTGCCTGCTACTGATCCACCTACAATCATGACACGAATGTAGCGCCCCCGGCAAAAGGGACGTCAGTACACTTAAATTGTACCGGTATGTATGGACAAACTTTGTCCCAAGTAAACTCAAGCCATTAAATTACATCAACAATTAATTAAGCCAGAGCCAACCATGTTTCCACATTTTCCTTATTTCAAATAATTCTTAACACAAAGCACTTTCTACAATCAACCAATTTAACAATAACCAATCAATCACGTAAAGCACAAGTAGTCAAACAAAGGGGCAATCAGTGCCCCACAGGTTGCAAACTCTCCTGCTGTCTCCTTTCACAATTTCACATTATTGATTTTTGTATCAATTTTCAATAGCGATTTCGATCGCTTTCCATCCTTATATCCCCTGACCACCCTTATTACCTCGGCCACCCTTATCACCCCAACCCACACCTTATTTCACCATGTTGCGGCGCGCAACACGACCCCGCCTTACAGTTGAAAACACAACAATTTCAAATAGCAGATAAGGTACTACACACAATTTCAACAAGTTCAAATAAGCAACTTACACATTGGTTCATGTTCTCAATTTCTTCTCAATTCAATATCACAACCATGTTACAATATTTCCACAATTCAAGTGTTTCATTTCTTTCCACAATAAACCAATTCTCAAGTGTTTCATTTGTTTTCCACAAGGTACCATATAGGCTATCATAGTCATTATTCACAATTCTTTTGCCAAATTAAACTCTCATTTTACATCACTCATAGCTCGACAACAAACTTTGAATATCCAACAACAACATCAAGAATTTCACACAATTTGTCAATTTAACACGAAACAAACAAACTTCACACATATAGGCGATTTCACAAGAATCAAAATTAGCCATACATACCCGGTGATGATTTTTCCTCCTACTTTATGCTTACCCAAGATATCCTACTCTTGCCCACCTTGTTCTTGAAGACTCTTACTCCTACTCACTTCTTTTTACTAGAAATCAAGTTCAATAACCATGCATGAGTGTAAAAATTCTATTTTCAAAAGCAATTATATGCAAACCTCTCTTTACCCAATTTAAACTGAAAATCAAAGAAAATAGTTAGGGTTTTTACCTTAAAAAGATTGGGGAAGTTGAATCCTTGCCCTAGGATCCCTTGGAATTAAGTAGTTGGAACAATCTTTGAAGATGAAGAACTTCTCTCTCTAAAAACCCTCTCTTCTCTCTCTAATTTTTGGTGAGATGATATGATAAAATGAAGAAGAAAGGTGTTATATTAAAGAAGAGATCGGGTCAAAATGTTACAAAAATCTGGGCCGGGGTCAATTATGCGGTGCACTATGCGACCGCAGAATCAACATGCGGTCCGCATAGTGACCGCAGAATTGCCCCAAATTTTATACAGGTTCTGTTAAGGAATGCGGTCACTATGCGGACCGCATGTTGATTCTGCGGTCGCAAAAGTGCACCGCAGATTGGACATGCGATCGCATATCGACCGCACTTTGACACGATTTTGGGCAACTCTCTGGAACATTTTGCGGCAAGAATGCGGTCCGCATGTCAGGTTTGCGGTCGCATTCTTGACCGCATATTTGACACTTTTTCGGAAAAATTATTTCTCTACATTTTTGAAACTTAAATCACTACCAAGGGTCCGAACCGCGGCTAACACATCATTCGGACCATGACACCACATCTACTAGGTTTTATGCACAAATATTTTACGGGGCCTTACAACGGGTACCCAAATTGGATCGGGCTACACGCCGTTGCGGTCATATATATGCATTGCATGGCATAAATACATTGGTTTACGTGTACTATGTGGCATAACATTTAGCACTCATACATTACTGGCACACATGTATTAGTTTCCTTATTGACCAGATCTCCTGGTGCAAATTGATAAGGAGTGCTGAGCCCGATGGGCTGATTTGAGTGCGGACTTGCACCGCTTGAGATTGTATCCAGGTATTGGTATATTATTATGAAAGAAAGTAGCTAAAATTGAGATTTCTAAATAATCTACTCACATATGCTTGAAAGGAATAAAAAGATAGTTCCGTATTGTGTAGCATGAGATAGTGCCTATCGTGGTTTTCTTCCCTTCAGCATTATTTACTTTTATTACTGCTGAGTTGGAAGTACTCACACCCGACTCCCTGCACCTTGTGTGCAGATCCAGGTACATCACAGTGGAGCTGATTCTATTGCGGCTCGGGAGTGCTTTTGGACAGTCGAGGTAGCTGCCAGCGTTCGCAGGACCTGATTCTCCAGTTTGTCTGTATTTTTGTTCTGATCATCCCACACTTGTGCACGGTTATATTCACTATTTACACTTTGTATACTCTGTAGAGGCTCATGACTCTTGACCCTTCGGTCTATGGGAGTTGGCACGTATTGGGACTTGGTTCCTTGTTTTTAAAATATCTATCACTGTTGCGCTTAAATTGGATAAAGTGAGCTTGTGGCTCCGTGATTGTTGCTGATTGGTCGAGCTGGCCTAGCAGTGTGCTGGGCGCCATCACGACCGGATCTAGGGTCGTGACAAGTTGGTATCAGAGCCAGGTTTACTAGGCATCATGAGTCTTGAGCCGGTTAGTAGAGTCTTGTGGATCGGTAAGGGGACGCCTGTACTTATCCTCGGGAGGCTGTGAACCTTTAGGAAACACTCCACACTTCTTGGAATTCTTATCGTGCGTACTTGATTCAGATTGAGATATACCATTTTGAAACTCCTTCCGCACGTCTGAGTACGTTTCGAGCGCTCAGTAATATAATTGACTTATGGCTTGCGATTCCCCGGTCGAGGGGCGAGATATAATCTCCGTGAATTCATGTTGGGCTAGTTAGGAGGACTCGAGGCCAGATCCTTGTCTATAGGTTGAGCACCAAGGTACTAATTTCGTGAGCCGGTATTATGAAGTTCATACGATCGGTGTTGATCTTTATTGTGATTTGATATGTAGCCCTAGCTATGGACGTGAGAAATATTTCCATCGCCTCTGAATTGGAAGGTAAAGTGCCTTATGTGTAGTGGAACGAGTTCAAACTCAGGAAGACTAAAATGATTATGCTAGGTGTATCCTGTTGGAAGGTATTGTGCTGAAATGCTAAATTGAGGCGAGGTAGGTGGATTCATTCTCATGTGTAATTGAAAGGTAGTTGATATGTGTTATGATTTGAGTAGGTACAATGCATGTTCATGTACCAATTATGATAATATGAATTGTGTAGTATTGAGATTTAATGTTGTTGAAATACATTGTGATGTCTTGTTGAGCTGTGAATGTATTGCTAGGATGATTTTGGTGATTCTATGGCTGGTGGATAGGCCAAATTACAAAGGAAACTCTGCCGAAAGTTTTGGAAAATTTGGGACTTAGAAAGATTTCTATCACCTTAAGAGAGTGGGCTTATTGGTGGTGTGTGTATAAACGCAAGAATTGCAGAAGGGTTAAGGTCTCTGATGATTCGAGTCTCTGTCAAGGCTTGTAAATGACTTGAGTTTAATCTCATTGTAACATTTCGGCATCACTTGACTAATAATGACATGAGTGGTTAAAAGTGCTTTGATGAATGGCTTCGAGCTAAGTTGGGGAGGTTGCTATTGATTAACTGATTGCACTATTATGTGCTATATTGATTCTGTCTTTAAGTATGTTGGGAAGATTCTGACAAGGTTATGGCGCTTCGTAGATGTGAAGAAATACTAGGATGTTTTGAACTACTGTTGGTAGAGAATGTTCGGTGTATAGAAAGGAAAGATGGCTCATTGTATCCGTAAGTAATCATGTTCTGCGATGTCAGAGTTCTAACAAAACACGAGTGGTTCTACTCAATGGGACAGTTGAGTTACAGCTGAATAAGGGTGAATGATGCCCGAGAATGGTTTTGCAGTGTTCAAGATTTTGCTTGTAACAGTCAGGTGCCTTAAGATTTGTGTATGTGGCTAAAGATGGCAGTTTCGTTAGAGAAGATCAAGGCTTGTGTTATATCATGTGAAGGATGGGATTCTACGTATCCGTATTGGGAATTAATGATAACAATTTAAAAATCGCGGTAAGTTCATCAAAATAAAGTGTGGTAGAACGTGGTACTTCTTGGGAATACTGAGAGAGTATTCAGTGGCCTATGGGTCTTAGACAATGTGGTCTTGTGTACGAGTCTTGTGTGGCAAAAAGGGTTGAGGCATTGTCGTACTACAGTAAAGACTGATATGAAATTAGAGATGAATCAGAAAGGAAACTGGGTAAATGGAACAACTTGTTAATAAACCGAAGCGGTATGATAAGGAATACGATTAATTCATGGTATGTGTTTGAAGTGATGAGTCTTGCAGATATTGTGCAGCAAAGCTTTTGAGTGCTGGCAGTTGTGTAACTTGATATGGGTATAAGGACTGAATCCTGGCGGTTTAATTTATGCAATGTAATTGGGAGAAAGAGTTTGCGATGTGTTATACCGTGGTTTGAAAATGAGTGTATTTTTCCTGTTGGTATGCAAGTCTGGGAATGTGTAATGAGTTTTCTCTATATGGGATCATGAAAGTCCTTGACGAGTTAAGTGTTCCGATATTTGCAGCGTAGGAAAGGAATATGAATTTCCATGTTATCTTAGGGTGGTGTGGCATATGCGATGTGTGATGGAAAGTTGATAATGGTATATTCTAGGTTTTGAGATCAGTTCATAATATATGGGAAGTCAATAAAATTATTGAGCAGCGCGGACAGCTGCAGGTGAATTAAGAATCGATCTTTCTGATGATTTAAGAAAATGGTACTGCTATTCTAGTAATTTGGCAGGGAATATGGTCCAAAAGGGACAAGGTAATGTAAACTGATAATATCTAATGGCATGGTGGTATTCTCTTGTGGGATCGACTGTAATAATTGAGTCGTTGATGGCATAGTGAAATTTTTGAATGGCTTTCGTGGAACGAATGGGCGCTTGATGTGCGTTATGTATTCGTACGGTGGAGTGCGGAACTAGATATAGCGATTCATGTGTTATATATGTGTTGGAGACTAGAAGTTCTCGTAATCCGCCTATGCAGTGGTTGTATATCGTGTGTATCAGCACCGTTTAGCTCTTAGCTTGATATGATGAATTTGGGTTATGATACCTTATTTCAGACTAGTTGACATAAGCCAGGTCGTCTAGACTAATGTGTGGGCTATGTCGGAAAATGCACAAATTGCGTAGCAGAGAGCATCAGAGTATGCTCCAACAGAGTAGTTGTACCCAGTACCAGCGGACAACTGGTAGGCATTGCTTTGTCAGTTGGACCTTAGTGGCGGATGTCAGTGTAGAGGTATCTACCATTGATTCAGTTCCAGTATTGAGAAACCTTGTCGGATGCGTTTCATGTGGCCGAGCTTGAGGCTATATATATATATATATATATATATATATATATATATATATATATATATATGTTTGCTGTAATGAGAAAATTTGACTCGATATGCATTTTCCTTTTTGCGAGATTTATGCGTGGATCGGGTGGCACGCCGCCATGAGTTATTTGGATCGGGTGGCACGCCGCCACATATATGGTATATGGATCGGGTGGCACGCTGCCACGGGTATGTCATTGGAACGGGATGCACGGCGCAACAGAAATTTGTGAAAATATAGTTAGTTATATGTTACCTGGTATACAATACTTCCTCGCTTCTGAGGAAAAATCCGTTTTGAGTATCGCTTGGCGAATGGCACATCGGTTGTGTCCTTTCAGGATTTAATAGCATACGTTAATTGTTTCACCGTGGGTGAGGTTGATTGCTTGGGTTCAAGACCTAGATCTGTGCGTGGCTAACCGTTTGAGCTTAGTGGCTTGAGGTGCTTCATGAGTAATAACGTTGGGATAGAATCACGAAACGTGGCAAGGCCACGTGATGTTATGACCTCTCGAGGAGGATTCAGGTAATCTAATTCTATAATGCGAGACGCGATCTCAGTTCTATGTTATGATGTCATAGAGGAATTGAATTGCAGCTCTTTTGCTGGAGACAATTATCATGATTTGAGCTGTCATGATTCGAGTGTGTTCAGGCGTTTCTATTGGAGCCTATGTTTTGCTCGTCGTGGCTTAGGCCGGTGTTGAGGTGTCATATCACCAGTGCGGTGTGTTATAATCGAAATGATCGTTGGAGCCAATAATGAGTGTGAGTATATGTGATTCCAGCTAGTATTTGGTTATTGTGGCCAGTTGTTGTGATTAGAGACTATCGTCTCGAGTGATTGGGTTGTTGACACATCATATGATCTCACCCGGGGTAGTGAATATGGGTCATTACAGAGGATTCGAGTGTATCCTGAGTATAGGCATGGGATTTGCATTTGGCATATGATTTTCGAAAGTGCAATGTGATTTATGGTTCAGATGGTCTGTGGAATTCTGACTATATGGTGTTTTCGGACTTATGTAAGATAGGGTGACGTATGATCACCCGGATATATGCTTGGTAAGGTCATTCGGCTATTGGGTTGCTTCTAGTACAACTCCGAGTCCGCTCGAGGACGAGCGTTTGTTTAAGTTGGGGAGAATGTAATGACCCGGCCCATCGTTACGGGAATTACCACCCCGTTATGTTACATTAACATATCTTATGCTTCTATATTAGTGTTAGAACCTATCGGGTGAGTTAGGAGTGAATTGAATTGAAAATGAAGCAAATAGCAAGTTTGAAGTAAGTTTGAATATGGAAAGTCAACCTAGAGTTGACTATCGAGTTAGAGTGCTCGGAATCAGATTCTGATGATTCGACTAGTTTCGGGGGATCATGTATGACTTAGGAGAGCAATCGAAATTGTATTTGGAGGCCCGGTGTAGTTTTAGGCTTGAATTGGCGAAGGTTGAATTTTGGCGAAATCCGAACGGTAGGTGCGATTTTGATCCGGGGGTCGGAATGGAATTTCGACAATTCCTGGAGCTTCTTTATGTGATTTTGGATATGTCTGCAAATTTTCAGGTCATTCGGACATCGTTTGATCGGGTTTTGGATTGAATGTTAGTTTTGAAAGTTTTGAAGAAACTTAGGCTTGAATCCGTGTGGAAATTGTGATTTTGATGTTTAGGATGATGTTTTTATGATTGGAACAAGTTCGTATCGTGTTTCGGAGTATGTTGGTGGTTTTCTTTGGGGTCCCGGGAGCCTCGGAATGTATTCGGGGGTCCAAACGGACCAATTTGTGCCAAAGGCACTGCTGTTTCTGCTGCAATAAATGCAGAGAATTTTTGTGCTTTGCGATCGCGAAGCTATGTATGCGATCGCGTAAGAGGAGGATGTTGAGCTCTGCGATCGCGAGGGTGAGTCTGCGATCGCGTAGGGCAAAGCTGGGAAGCTCTGCGATCGCAAGGTTGAGTCTGCGATCGCGTAATGTATGGGAGTGAGGCCGGAAAATTGTTCTTCGCGATCGCGGGAAGAGAGATGCGATCGCGTAAGGTTGACTGGTTGTGCATCGCGATCGCGGGTGTATTGATGCGATCGCGTAGGGTCGCTAAGTGGGTCACTACGATCGCATCCAGGTTCACGCGATCGCGTAGAGGAAAGTTGGCAGCCAGGTTTTTGTCCATCACGATCGCACGCCCAGTGCTGCGATCGTGTTGGGTAAATGGCCCAGGCAGTGAGTTTAAGTCCAGAAACATTTCATTTCGGGTTCATTTGCAAAACCCTCCATTGTTGAGCTCTAGAGTGAGAAAGTGACGGGAAATAGCTGGGAGATCATCGGGATATTGTCGGAGGTAAGTTTTGTGGCTTAATTACATCATTTTTTCATGAAATCCTTGGTTAAATTTCTGTAAATGGAAGATTAAAGGTGGGTTTGAGCCCTAGGCCTAAATTGAAGAAAACACTAATTTGAGTGGGCAAATGGAGTCCGATTTTGGTAAATTTTATATGCCTAGACTCGTATCGAGATGAGGATTCCGAATATGTAACTTTTGTAATTTTTCGAGAAGCGTACCGAAAGTCGGGTTTTGGCAACTTTGCCATTTTTGGTGTAAATCGAGTTGTATTGATTGGGTGTCATTCCATTAGCCTATTTTGATATATTTATGCTATTTGTGCTAGTTTTGACGTGCGTGGATGCCGGTTCGAGGAGCTAAGGTGTCGCGGGCATGAGCTTTCTTCGGTTCGAGGTGGGTAATACTTGTAAATGATGTCCTGAAGGTTAGTAAACCCCGGACTTGCACATCTTAGTGCTGTGTTGAGGTGACTTGCACGCCGTATAATGGGCGTGGGGTAAAGCACCATTTGGGGATCGTGACTTGGTCCGTCCCACGTAATAAATAATAACACCTAAATGTTGAAATGAATTGGACTAATTATCATGTTTGGGCTTCGTGCCAATTATTTGAATCCTTCAGGGATTGGTATCACTGTTTTGATAACACTGTGCATATTTTATTCTAAATTTAAGGTTTAAAATGGTATTTTACTATTCAGCATTTTTATAATGTTATAAAAAACTTGAACAAGGTCTTAATAACATTTTTTAGCTGTGAGCTAATATAATATTTGTGCCCGTAGGGCTTTTCTTGATTATTTGTTAGACTGATTGGACCGAGGGCCATATGTTAGGGCATGACATTTCATGTGAGCATATGCATACGCATGCATGGATCGGACTGCACGCCGCAGTGGTATACGGATCGGGCTGCGCGCCGCAGCAGGTGTGATATTAATATTGTGCTTGGGCTGTAGGAGCCCCTCCGGAGTCTGAACCCCCACGGTGAGCACGGGTACCCAAATTGGATCGGGCTACACGCCGTAGCGGTCATATGCATTGCATGGCATAAATACATTGGTTTACGTGTACTACGTGGCATAACATTTAGCACTCATATATTACTGGCACACATGCATTAGTTGCCTTATTGAGCAGATCTCCTGGTGCAAATTGATAAGGAGTGCTGAGCCCGAGAGGCTGATTTGAGTGCGGACTTGCACTGCTTGAGATTGTATCCAGGTATTGGTATATTATTATGAAAGAAAGTAGCTAAAATTGAGATTTCTAAATAATCTACTCACATATGCTTGAAAGGAATAAAAAGATACTTCTGTATTGTGTAGCATGAGATAGTGCCTATCGTGGTTTTCTTCCCTTCAACATTATTTACTTTTATTACCGCCGAGTTGGAAGTACTCACACCCGACTCCCTGCACCTTGTGTGCATATCCAGGTACATTACAGCAGAGCTGATTCCATTGCGGCTCGGGAGTGCTTTTGGACAGTCGAGGTAGCTGCCAGCCTTCGCAGGACCTGATTCTCCAGTTTGTCTATATTTTGTTCTGATCATCCCACACTTGTGCACAATTATATTCACTATTTACACTTTGTATACTCTGTAGAGGCTCATGACTCTTGACCCTTCGGTCTATGGGAGTTGGCACGTGTTGGGACTTGGTTCCCTGTTTTTAATATATCTATCACTGTTACGCTTAAATTGGATAAAGTGAGCTTGTGGCTCCGTGATTGTTGCTGATTGGTCAGGCTGGCCTAGCAGTGTGATGGGCACCATCACGACCGGATCTGGGGTCGTGACAAGTTGGTATCAGAGCCAGGTTTACTAGGCATCATGAGTCTTGAGCCGGTTAGTAGAGTCTTGTGGATCGGTACGGGGATGCCTGTACTTATCCTCGGGAGGCTGCGAACCTTTAGGAAACACTCCACACTTCTTGGAATTCTTATCGTGCGTACTTGATTCAGATTGAGATATACCATTTTGAAACTCCTTCCGCACGTCTGAGTATGCTTTGAGCGCTCAGTAATATAATTGGCTTATGGCTTGCGATTCCCCGGTCGAGGGGCGAGATATAATCTTCGTGAATTCATGTTGGGCCAGTCGGGAGGACTCGAGGCCAGATCCTTGTCTATGGCTTGAGCACCAAGGTACTAATTTCGTGAGCCGGTATTATAAAGTACATACGATCGGTATTGATCTTTATTATGATTTGATATGTAGCCCTAGCTATGGACGTGAGAAATATTTCTATCGCCTCTTAATTGGAAGGTAAAGTGCCTTATGTGTAGTGGAACGAGTTCAAACTCAGGGAAGACTAAAATGATTATGCTATGTGTATCCTGGTGGAAAGTATTGTGCTGAAATGCTAAATTGAGGCGAGGTAGGTGGATTGATTCTCATGTGTAATTGAAAGGTAGTTGATATGTGTTATGATTCGAGCAGGTACAACGCATGTTAATGTACCAATTATGATAATATGAATTGTTTAGTATTGAGATTTAATGTTGTTGAAATACATTGTGATGTCTTGTTGAGCTGTGAATGTACTGCTAGGATGATTTTGGTGATTCTCTGGCAGGTGGATAGGCCAAATTACAAAGGAGACTCTGCCGAAATTTTTGGAAAATTTGGGACTTAGAAAGATTGTTGTCACCTTAAGAGAGTGGGCTTATTGGTGTTGTGTGTATAAATGCAAGAATTGCAGAAGGGTTAAGGTCTTTGATGATTCGAGTCTCTGTCAAGGCTTGTAAATGACTTGAGTTTAATCTCATTGTAACATTTCGGCATCACTTGAGTAATAATGACATGAGTGGTTAAAAGTGCTTTGATGAATGGCTTCGAGCTAACTTGGGGAGGTTGCTATTGATTAACTGATTGCACTATTGTGTGCTATGTTGATTCTGTCTTTAAGTATGTTGGGAAGATTCCGACAAGGTTATGGCGCTTCGTAGATGTGAAGAAATACTAGGATGTTTTGAACTACTGTTGGTAGAGAATGTTCGGTGTATAGAAAGGAAAGATGGCTCATTGTATCCGTAAGTAATCATGTTCTGCGATGTCAGAGTTCTAACAAAACACGAGTGGTTCTACTCAATGGGACAGTTGAGTTACAGCTGAATAAGGGTGAATGATGCCTGAGAATGGTTTTGCAGTGTTCAAGATTTTGCTTGTAACAGTGAGGTGCCTTAAGATTTGTGTATGTGGCTAAAGATGGCGGTTTCGTTAGAGAAGATCAAGGCTTTTGTTATATCATGTGAAGGATGGGATTCTACGTATCCGTATTGGGAAGTAATGATAACAATTTAAAAATCGCAGGAAGTTCATCAAAATAAAGTGTGGTAGAGCGTGGTACTTCTGGGAACACTGAGAGAGTATTTAGTGGACTATGGGTCTTAGACAATATGGTCTTGTGTACGAGTCTTGTATGGTAAAAAGGGTTGAGCCATTGTCGTACTACAGTAAATACTGATATGAAATTAGAGATGAATCAGAAAGGAAACTGGGTAAATGGAACAACTTGTTAATAAACTGAAGCGGTATGATAAGGAATACGATTAATTCATGGTATGTGTTTGAAGTGATGAGTCTTGCGGATATTGTGCAGCAAAGCTCTTGAGTGCTGGCAGTTGTGTAACTTGATATGGGTATAAGGACTCAAGTCCTGGCGGTTTAATTTATGCAATGTAATTGGGAGAAAGAGTTTGCGATGTGTTATACCGTGGTTTGAAAATGAGTGTATTTTTCCTGTTGGTATGCACGACTGGGAATGTGTAATGAGTTTTCTCTATATGGGATCATGAAAGCCCTTGACG
Source organism: Nicotiana noctiflora (assembly GCA_032618575.1). Lineage (NCBI taxonomy): Eukaryota > Viridiplantae > Streptophyta > Magnoliopsida > Solanales > Solanaceae > Nicotiana > Nicotiana noctiflora. The sequence goes on along the minus strand of JASVEL010005428.1, from coordinate 45,353 downwards.
AGTTGAGTGCGCCGATGTTTGCGGCATAGGAAAGGAATATGAATTTCCATGTTATCTTAGGGTGGTGTGGCATATGCGATGTGTGATGGAAAGTTGATAATGGTATATTCTAGGTTTTGAGATCAGTTCATAATATATGGGAATTCAATAAAATTATTGAGCAGCGCGGACAGCTACAGGTGAATTAAGAATCGATCTTTCTGATGATTTAAGAAAATGGTACTGCTATTCTAGTAATTTGGCAGGGAATATGGTCCAAAAGAGACAAGGTAATGTAAACTGATAATATCTAATGGCATGGTGGTATTCTCTTGTGGGATCGACTGTAATAATTGAGTCGTTGATGGCATAGTGAAATTTTTGAATGGCTTTCGTGGAACGAATGGGTGCTTGATGTGCGTTATGTATTCGTACGGTGGAGTGTGGAACCAGATATAGCGATTCATGTGTTATATATATGTTGGAGACTAGAAGTTCTTGTAATCCACCTATGCTGTGGTTGTATATCGTGTGTATCAGCACCGTTTAGCTCTTAGCTTGATATGATGAATTTGGGTTATGATACCTTATTTCGGACTGGTTGACATAAGCCATGTCGTCTAGACTAATGTGATATGGGCTATGTCGGAAAATAGCACAAATTGCGTAGCAGAAAACATCAGAGTATGCTCCAACAGAGTAGTTGTACCCCAGTACCAGCAGACGGCTGGTAGGCATTGCTTTGTCAGTTGGACCTTAGTGGCGGATGTCATTGTAGAGGTATCTACCATTGATTCAGTTCCAGTATTGAGAAACGTTGTCGGATGCGTTTCATGTGGCCGAGCTTGCGGCTATATATATATATATATTTGCTGTAATGAGAAAATTCGACTCGATATGCATTTTCCTTTTTGCGAGATTTATGCGTGGATCGGGTGGCATGCCGCCACATGTATGGTATCTGGATCGGGTGGCACGCCGCCACGGGTATGTCATTGGAACGGGTTGCACGCCGCAATAGAAATTTGTGAAAATATAGTTAGTTATATGCTACCTGGTATACAATACTTCCTCGCTTCTGAGGAAAAGTCCGTTTTGAGTATCGTTTGGCGAATGGCACATCGGTTGTGTCCTTTCAGGATTTAATAGCATACATTAATTGTTTCACCGTGGGTGAGGTTGATTCCTTGGGTTCAAGACCTAGATCTGTGCGTGGCTAACCGTTTGAGCTTAGTGGCTTGAGGTGCTTCATGAGTAATAACGTTGGGATAGAATCACGAATCGTGGCAAGGCCACGTGATGTTATGACCTCTCGAGGTGGATTGAGGTACTCTAATTCTATAATGCGAGACACGATCTCAGTTCTATGTTATGATGTCACAGAGGAATTGAATTGCAGCTCTTTTGCTGGAGACAGTTATCATGATTTGAGCTGTCATGATTCGAGTGTGTTCAGGCATTTCTATTGGAGCCTATGTTGTGCTCGTCGTGGCTTAGGCCGGTGTTGAGGTGTCATATCACCAGTGCGGTGTGTTATAATCGAAATGATCGTTGGAGCCAATAATGAGTGTGAGTATATGTGATTCCAGCTAGTATTTGGTTATTGTGGCCAGGTTGTTGTGATTAGAGACTATCGTCTCAAGTGATTGGGTTGTTGACACATCATATGATCTCACCCGGGGTAGTGAATATGGGTTATTATAGTGGATTCGAGTGTATCCTGAGTATAGGCATGGGATTTGCATTTGGCATATCATTTCCGAAAGTGCAATGTGATTTATGGTTCAGATGGTCTGTGGAATTCTGACTATATGGTGTTTTCGGACTTATGTAAGATAGGGTGACATATGATCAGCCGGATATATGCTTGGTAAGGTCATTCGGCTAATTGGTTGCTTCTAGTACAACTCCGAGTCCGCTCGAGGACGAGCATTTGTTTAAGTTGGGGAGAATGTAACGACCCGGGCCGTCGTTACAGGAATTACCACCCCGTTATGTTGCATTAACATATCTTATGCTTCTATATCAGTGTTAGAACCTATCGGGTGAGTTAGGAGTGAATTGAATTGAAAATAAAGCAAATAGCATGTTTGAAGTAAGTTTGAATATAGAAAGTCAACCTAGAGTTGACTATCGAGTTAGAGTGCTCGGAATCAGATTCTGATGATTCGACTAGTTTCGGGGGATCATGTATGACTTAGGAGAGCAATCGGAATTGTATTTGGAGGCCCGGTGTAGTTTTAAGCTTGAATTGGCGAAGGTTGAATTTTGGCGAAATCCGAACGGTAGGTGCGATTTTGATCCGGGGGTCGGAATGGAATTCCGACAATTCCTGGAGCTTCTTTATGTGATTTTGGATATGTCTGCAAATTTTCAGGTCATTCGGACGTCGTTTGATCGGGTTTTGGATTGAATGTTTGTTTTGAAAGTTTTGAAGAAACTTAGGCTTGAATCCGTGTGGAAATGGTGATTTTGATGTTTAGGATGATGTTTTTATGATTGGAACAAGTTCGTATCGTGTTTCGGAGTATGTTGGTGGTTTTCTTTGGGGTCCCGGGAGCCTCGGGATGAATTCGGGGGTCCAAACGGACCAATTTGTACCAAAGGCACTGCTGTTTCTGCTGCAATAAATGCAGAGAATTTTTGTGCTTCGCGATCGCGAAGCTATGTATGCGATCGCGTAAGAGGAGGATGTTGAGCTCTGCGATCGCGAGGGTGAGTCTGCGATCACGTAAGGCAAAGATGGGAAGCTCTGCGATCGTAAGGTTGAGTCTGCGATCGCATAATGTATCGAAGTGAGGCCGGAAAATTGTTCTTCGCGATCGCGGGAAGAGAGATGCGATCGCGTAAGGTCGACTGGTTGTGCATCGCGATCACGGGTGTATTGATGCGATCGCGTAGGGTCTCTAAGTGGGTCACTGCGATCACATCCAGGTTCACGCGATCGCGTAAAGGAAAGTTGGCAGCCAGGTTTTGTGCATCACGATCGCACGCCCAGTGCTGCGATCGCTTATAGTAAAAGGCCCAGGCAGTGAGTTTAAGTCCAGAAACATTTCATTTCGGGTTCATTTGCAAAACCCTCCATTGTTGAGCTCTAGAGTGAGAAAGTGACGAGAAATAGCCGGGAGATCATCGGGATATTGTCAGAGGTAAGTTTTGTGGCTTAATTACATAATTTTTTCATGAAATCCTTGGTTAAATTTCTGTAAATGGAAGATTAAAGGTGGGTTTGAGCCATAGGCCTAAATTAAAGAAAAATACTGATTTGAGTGGGCAAATGGAGTCCGATTTTGGTAAATTTTATATGCCTAGACTTGTATCGAGATGAGGATTCCGAATATGTAACTTTTGTAATTTTTCGAGAAGCGTACCGAAAGTCGGGTTTTGGCGACTTTGTGAATTTCGGTGTAAATTGAGATGTTTTGACTGGGTATCGTTCCATTAGCCTATTTTGATATATTTGTGCTGATTTGTGCTAGTTTTGACGTGCGTGGATGCCGGTTCGAGGAGCTAAGGTGTCGCGGGCATGAGCTTTCGTCGGTTCGAGGTAGGTAATACTTGTAAATGATGTCATGAGGGTTAGTAAACCCCGGACTTGCACATCTTAGGGCTGTGTTGAGGTGACTTGCACGCCGGATAACGGGCGTGGGGTAGAGCACCATTTGGGGATCGTGACTTGGTCCGTCCCGCATAATAAATAATAACACCTAATTGTTGAAATGAATTGGACTAATTATCATGTTTGGGTTTCGTGCCAATTATTTGAATCCTTCAGGGATTGGTATCACTGTTTTGATAACACTGTGCATATTTTATTCTAAATTTAAGGTTTAAAATGGTATTTTACTATTCATCATTTTTATAAGGTTATGAAAAACTTGAACAAGGTCTTAATAACATTTTTTAGCTGTGAGCTAATATAATATTGTTGCCCGTACGGCTTTTCTTGATTATTTGTTAGAATGATTGGACCGAGGGCCATATGTTAGGGCATGACATTTCATGTGAGCATATGCATACGCATGCATGGATCGGACTGCACGCCGCAATGGTATACGGATCGGGCTGCGCGCCGCAGCAGGTGTGATATTAATATTGTGCTTGGGCTATAGGAGCCCCTCCGGAGTCTGAACCCCCACAGTGAGCACGAGTACCTAAATTGGATCGGGCTACACGCCGTAGCGGTCATATGCATTGCATGGCATACATACATTGGTTTACGTGTACTACGTGGTATAACATTTAGCACTCATTGTTATGACCCGGCCCGTCATCATGTGAGTTATCACCTCGTTATCCCCGTTAAATGCTTGTTAATGTTTCAATATGCATGTTTGGCTAGTTTGAGTCAATTCAGGTTGAGTTTATTTGGAAATGAGACAAAAAGTCTTTTAGAAGAAGGGATGGTTGTGAAAAGTCAACTGGACGTTGACTTGTGAGTTAGAAAGCTCAGAATCGATTTCTGATGATACGGTCAGCTCTGAGAGGTCATTTGTAAGCTAGGAGAGTGATCGGAAGTGAATTTGGAGGTCCGGTGTAGTTTTAGGCTTGAATTGGCCAAAGATGAATTTCGGCGATATCCGATCGATAGGTGGAATTTTGATTCGGTAGTCGAAATGGAATTCCGACAGTTGCAGTAGCTTCGTTAGGTGATTTTGGATGTGCCTGCAAAATTTCAGGCCATTCGGAGGTCGTTTGGCCGGGCTTTTGATCGAATGACGATTTCAGAAGTTTTGAAGAAACTTAGGCTTGAATCCGTGTGTAATTAGTGATTTTGATGTTTAGGATGGTGTTTTTATGATTGTAACAAGTTTGAATCATGTTATGGAGTATGTTGGTGGTTTTAGTTGGGGTCCCGGGGGCCTCGGGATGAATTCGGGGGTCCAAACGGACCATTTTGAGCCAAAAGGGGCTGCTGGAATTGCTGCAATAAAATTGCAGGTATTTTGTTGTCTGCGATCGCGGCAATTGCCACGCGATCGCGTAGTGTATCGAGTTGAGGCTAGGAGATTGTTCTTCGCGATCACATGAGTAGTGATGCGATCGCGTTAGGTTGACTGTTTGTTCATCGCGATCGTGGGTCGGTCGATGCGATCGCGTAAGGTCGTGTTCTTGAGCAGTGCAATCGCGACCCCTTTGATGCGATCGCATAGGGTCACTGGGTTGAGCATTGCGATCGCGTCCTGGTTCACGCGATCGTGTAGAGGAAAGTTGGCACCCAGATATTTTTTGTGCATCGCGATCGCGAGCCCAGGGCTGCGATCGCGTAGAGTAAACGACCCAGGCAGTGAATTAAAACCAGAAACATTTCATTACGGGTTTCATTTCATAAACCCCCATTTTTGAAGCCTAGAGAGAGGAAGTGAAGGGAAATAGCTGGGAAATCATCGGGATATTGTCGGAGGTAAGTTTTGTGGTTTAATTACACGCTTTTATCATGAAAATCATGAATTATTTCTATGAAAATGGAGGATTTAAGGTGGGTTAAGCCCTAGGCCTAAAAGTTTAGAAAAATACCGATTTGAGCGGGCAAATGGAGTCCGAATTTGGTAAATTTGATATGCCTAGACTCGTATTGAGACGAGGGTTTCGAATATGTAACTTTTATAATTTTTCAAGAAGCGTTCCAAAAGTCGTGTTTTGACAACTTTGTGGGTTTTGATAAAATTTGGGTTGTTTCGAATGAATTGCGTGAAATTAACATATATTGATGCATTCTCTATGATTTTGAGCAGATTTGGCATCCGAGGAGATTGAATTGCAATCCAAGCGCAAGGTGGATTGAAGATTCTACCGGTTCGAGTTGAGTGGTAGTAGTAAATAATGTACTGAGGGTTTGAAACCCCGTACTAGCACTTTACAGTGCTATGTTGAGTTGAGATGTGCGTCTTGTGACGGGCGTGGTGTCATTGTGATTGGGGACTTGGACTTGGTCCTTCTCGGCTTATAAAATACTGTGTATTAGGACTGTCGATGAGATTATAACTGTGCAATTGGGCTAATAGCCATGTTTGGGGCCTTGTGCCGATTTGTAGAGCATTAGGGGACCTGTAGAGCTAGGTGACCCATATACCGTGTTGGAAACTTGCACTCAGCCGTAAAACTAGCTGGATAGCCTATTAAGAGCCAGTACTAGATGTGTACTATGAGAGATAGATTACCTAGGGTGGAAGTTCCCTAATTTAACTGAATGTGCCTGAAAGGCCAATCCTATACGAATTAAGACATAGTCGAGGACCCTTTAGGAGGTATTATATATATACATATATATGTTTAAATATTGGATCGGGCTGCACGCCGCAGCAGTATATATATTGGATCGGGCTGCACGCCGCAGTAGTATACATGTTGGGTCGGACTGCACGCTGCAGTATTATTGCGCTTGGGCTGTAGGAGCCCCTTCGGAGTCTGAGTTTGCACACATTCTCAGTGAGCGACAGTATAGCAATAAATGTATATATATATATATATATATATATATATATATATATATATATATATATATATATATATATATATATATATATTGGATCAGACTGCACGCCGCAGTAATATATGTGTGGATCGGACTGCATGTCGCAGTATCATAGTGCTTGGTCCTAGAGAGCCCCTCTGAAGTCTGTACACACCCCCAGTGAGCGTCGTCGATGTTAAATGGAGCGGGCTGCACGCCGCAGCGGTATATGTATTGGAGCGGGCTGCACGCCGCAGCATTATACGTATTCATATTCATATATATACTGAAATATTTATATGTTATAGACAGATGTATATGTCTCCATATATTGAGATGGCTGTATACCGTAGTGGTACGAGCGAGGATGTGGTCGGTGTGGGACCTAGATGAGATAGATGTGGACTGGAGATCAGAGTACTCATTATAGTGATGACTAACCTGTGGGGGTTGCCTTAGAACTGTTTAGTGATAGTACATGAGTTCTTATTTTCAGTTATTGTTTATTATTGTTACTCACTGAGTTGAAATATACTCACCCCACTCCCTTGCACTTTTGTGCAGATATACAGGTTCAAGAGGGCAGTTGAGCTATCGCAACTGCTTTATTATCCCCATTCTGTGGAGACCTCGAGGTAGCTGCCAACGTCCGCAGTACCTGACCTCTTTCTTTTTATCATTTTGTTGTCTCCATTCTGGTTAGACTTGATTGTGTAGTAGATCTCATTTGTAGAGGCTCAGACTTGTGTCACCACGATATGTTGGGTCCGTACTTCGTATGCCGTTACTATCACGCTTATCATTTGATATGGTCACTTGTTGTTTAAGTTTAATTTGATTAATAATTGGCTGGTTTAAGAGATAATACGGTCGGGCTTGCCTAGCATTATGTTGGGCGCCATCACGACCGGGGTTTGGGTCGTGACAAGTTGGTATCAGAGCCTAGGTTAATAGGTCTCGCGAGTCTTGAGCCGGTTAGTAGAGTCTTGTGGATCGGTACGGGGACGCCTGTACTTATCCTCGGGAGGCCGCGAACCTTTAGGAAACACTTCACATTTCTTGGAATTCTTATCGTGCGTACTTGATTCAGCTTGAGATATGCTTTTGAAATTCCTTCCGCACGTCTGTGTACGCATCGAGCGCTCAGTAATATAAGTGCCTTATGTGTAGTGGAACGAGTTCAAACTTAGGAAGACTAAAATGATTATGCTATGTGTATCCTGGTGGAAGGTATTGTGCTTGAAATGCTAAATTGAGGCGAGATAGGTGGATTGGTTCTCATGTGTAATTGAAAGGTAGTTGATATGTGTTATGATTCGAGCAGGTACAACGCATGTTCATGTACCAAATATGATAATATGATTTGTGTAGTATTGAGACTAATGTTGTCGATATGCATTGTGATGTCTTGTCGAGTTGTGAATGTATTGCTAGGATGGTTTTGGTCAGGTGGATAGGCCAATTTACAAAGGGAACTCTGCCGAAATTTTTGGAAAATTTGGGACTTAGAAAAGATTTTGTCACCTAAATAGGGGGCGTAACTGTTGTGTGTGAATGAATGCAAGAATTGCAAAAGAGTTGATATTTCTGCTGATTCGAATCTCCGCCGAAGCTTGTAAATGACTTGAGTTTAATCTAACTAGAACTTTGTGGCATCATTTGAGTAAGAATGCTATGAGTAGCTAAAAGTGTTTTGATGTATGACTCCGAGCTAAGTTGGGGAGGTTGTTATTGATTAACTGATTGCACTGTCGTGTGCTGTGTTGGCTCTATCTCTAGGTATGTTGGGAAATTTTGATAAATGTTAATGTGCTTCGTAGATATGAAGAAATACTAGGATGTTGTGAACTTATGTTGGTAAAGAATGTTCGGTGTATAGAAAAGAAAGATAGCTAATTGTATCCGTATGTAATCATGATCTGCAGTGTCAGAGTTCTAATAAGGCACGAGTGGTTCTGTTCAATAAGACAGTTGAATTACAGCTGAATAAGGATGACTGACGCTCAAGAATTGTTTACGGTGTTCAAGATTTTACTTGTAACAGTCAGGTGTCTTAAGATTGTGCATGTGGATAAAGATGGTGGTTTCGTTAGAAGAGATCGGTACTTGTGTTATATTATGTAAATGATGGGATTCTATGTAATCCGTATTGGAAGGTAATGATAACGAATTCAAATCGCAAGAGGTTCTTCAAAATAAAGTATTGTAGGATGTGATCCTTCTGGGAAATATTGAGAGAGTATTCAGTGGCCTATATGTCTTAGACCGTGTAGTCTTATGTACGAGTCTCGTGTGGAATGAGTTGAGGTGTTATGGTGCTACAGTAATGGCTAATATTAAATCAAAGATGAATCAGAAAGGAAATTGGGTAAATGGAACAACTTGTTAATAAACCGAAGCGGTATGATAAAGAATACGACTAATTCCTGGTATTTGGTTGAAGTAATGAGTCTTGCAGATATTGTGCAATAAAGCTTTTGAGTGCTGGCAGTCGTGTAACCCAGTTGTGTAACTTGATATGGGTATAAGGACTCGGTCCTGGCAGTTAAACTTATGCAACGAATGGGAAGAAACAGTTTGTGATGTGTTTTATCATGGTTTGAAAATGAGTATATTCCTGTCGGTATGCGAAGCGTGGAATGTGTAATGAGTTTTTCTTCTATATGGGATCACGAAAGTCCTTGACTAGTGGAGTGCGCCGATGTTGAGGCGGAGGAAAGGGATATGAATTTCCATGTTGTCTTAGTGTGATATGGTATATATGATGTGTTATGGAAAGTTGATAATGGTATATTCTAGGTTTTGAGATCAGTTCATAATATATGGGAAGTCAATAAAATTATTGAGCAGCACGGACAGCTGCAGGTGAATTAAGAATCGATCTTTCTGATAATTTAAGAAAATGGTACTGCTATTCTATTAACTTGGCAGGGAATATGATCCAAAAAGGACAAGGTAATGTAAACTGATGATATCCAGTGGTATGGTGGTATTCTCTTGTTGGATCGACTATAATAACTGAGTCGTTGATGGCATAGTGAAATTTCTGAATGGCCGTCGTGGTATGAATGGACGCTTGATGTGCGTTATGTATTCGTACGGTGGAGTGTGGAACCAGGTATAGCGATTCATGTGTTACATATGTGTTGGAGACTAGAAGTTCTCGTAATCCGCCTATGCAGTGGTTGTATATTGCGTGTATCGGCACCGTTTTGTGATTATTGGAAATCGGAAGCCCTAGTGGCTCTCTCTTAGCTTGATATGATGAATTGGGGTTATGATACCTTATTTCAGACTGGTTGACATAAGCCAGGTCGTCTAGACAAATGTGATATGGACTATGTCGGAATATGGCACAAATTGCGTAGCAAAGTGCATCGGAGTATGCTCCAGCGGGGTAGTTGTACCTCAGGACCAGCAGACGGCTGGTGGGTATTGCTTTGTTGGTTGGACCTTAGTGGCGGATGTCAGTGTAGAGGTATCTACCATTGATTCAACTCCAGTATTGAGGAACTTTGTCGGATGCATTTCATGTTGCCGAGCTTGAGGCTATATATATATGTTTGTTGCAATGAGCAACTTGACTCGATGTGCATTGTCTTTGCTAGATGTATTTGTGGATCGGGTGGCACGCCGCCACATGTATGGTATCAGGATCGGGTGGCACACCGCCACAGGTATATTATTGGAATGAGTTGTGCGCCGCAATAGTGTGACGTGGAAAATATAGCTTCCTATATGTTACTTCCTAGATTCTAAGGAATAGTCCGTATTGGGTTTCGCTCGGGGAATAGCACATCGGTTGTGTCCTTTCAAGATTTTATAGCGTACATTAATTGTATCACCGCAGGTGTGATTGATTTCTTAGGTTCAGACCTAGATCTGTGCGTGGATGACCGCTCTGAGCATGGTGACTTGAGGTGCTTCGTGAGTATTAGTGTTTGGATAGTATCATGAGTCGTGGCAAGGCCATGTGATGTTATGACCTTTCGAGAAGGAGTCATGTACTCTATTCCTATGATGTGAGATGGGATCTCAATTTTATGATATGATGGTACAGAGGAATTGAATTACAGCTCTGTTGTTGGAGTCAGTTGTCATTATTTGAGTATGCTCAGACGTTTCCTATTAGAGCTTGTGTTGTGCTTGTCGCGGCTTAGGCCGGTGTTGAGGCATCATATCACCAGTGAGGTGTGTTATGACCTAAATGATCATTTGAGTCATTAATGAGTGCGAGCATGTATGATTTCAGTTGGTTAGAAGGGTAATATCGAGTTTTGGCTTCGAATTCTGTTGTAGTATCAATTAAAAAGGAAATGGATTCATGAATGGTTGACCTGAGAGATGGATTCGATATATCGCGTGTGCGATTGTCGTGGGCAGGATATGAAGGTGTTGGAATAAGACTCTATCTAATGAGAAAGGTTTTTTCTGCTAGTATTTGGTTATTGTGGCCAGTTGTTGCGATTAGAGACTATCGTCTCGAGTGATTGGGTTGTTTGATACATCATGTGATCTCACCCGGAGTGGCGAGTTTGGCTATTATAGTTGGATCGTGTGTACTCTGAGTATAGATGTGGGATTCAGATTTGGTATATGATTTCGGAAAGTGCAATGTGGTTTATGGTTCAGATAGACTGTGGAAATTCAGCTATACTATGTTATCGTACTTTTGAAAGATAGTGTGAAGTGGTATCACCCCGATTATATGCTTGGTGAGGTCATTCAGCTATTGTGTTGAATCTAGTACAACTCTGGGTCCGCTTGAGGACGAGCGTTTGCTTAAGTTGGGGAGAATATGATGACCCGGCCCGTCATCATGTGAGTTATCACCTTGTTATCCCCGTTAAATGCTTGTTAATGTTTCAATATGCATGTTTGGCGAGTTTGAGTCAATTCAGGTTGAGTTTAGTTGGAAATGAGACAAAAAGTCTCTTAGAAGAAGGGATGGTTGTGAAAAGTCAACTGGACGTTGACTTGTGAGTTAGAAAGCTCGGAATCGAATTCTGATGATTCGGTCAGCTCCGAGAGGTCATTTGCGAGCTAGGAGAGTGATCGGAAGTGAATTTGGAGGTCCGGTGTAGTTTTAGGCTTGAATTGGCCAAAGATGAATTTCGGCGATATCCGATCGATAGGTGAAATTTTGATTCGGGAGTCGGAATGGAATTACGACAGTTGCAGTAGCTTCGTTAGGTGATTTTGGATGTGCCTGCAAAATTTCAGGCCATTCGGAGGTCGTTTGGCCGGGCTTTTGATCGAATGTCGATTTCGGAAGTTTTAAAGAAACTTAGGCTTGAATCCGTGTGTAATTAGTGATTTTGATGTTTAGGATGGTGTTTTTATGATTGGAACAAGTTTGAATCATGTTATGGAGTATGTTGGTGGTTTTAGTTGGGGTCCCGGGGCCTCGGGGTGAATTCGGGGGTCCAAACGGACCATTTTGAGCCAAAAGGGGCTGCTGGAATTGCTGCAATAAAATTGCAGGTATTTTGTTCTCTGCGATCGCGGCCATTGCCACACGATCGCGTAGTGTATCGAGTTGAGGCTAGGAGATTGTTCTTCGTGATCGCAGGAGTAGTGATGTGATCGCGTTAGGTTGATTGTTTGTTCATCGCGATCGCGGGTCGGTCGATGCGATCGCGTAAGGTCGTGTTCTTGAGCAGTGCGATCGCGACCCCTTTGATGCGATCGCATAGGGTCGCTAGGTTGAGCACTGCGATCGCGTCCTGGTTCACGCGATCGCGTAGAGGAAAGTTGGCACCCAGATTTTTTTTGTGCATCGCGATCGCGAGCCCAGGGCTGCGATCGCGTAGAGTAAACGACCCAGGCAGTGAATTAAAACAAGAAACATTTCATTACGTGTTTCATTTCATAAACCCCCATTTTTGAAGCCTAGAGAGAGGAAGTGAAGGGAAATAGTTGGGAAATCATCGGGATATTGTCGGAGGTAAGTTTCGTGGTTTAATTACACGCTTTTATCATGAAAATCATGAATTATTTCTATGAAAATGGAGGATTTAAGGTGGGTTAAGCCCTAGGCCTAAAATTTTAGAAAAATACCAATTTGAGCGGGCAAATGGAGTCCGAATTTGGTAAATTTGATATGCCTAGACTCGTATTGAGACGAGGGTTCCGAATATGTAACTTTTATAATTTTTCGAGAAGCGTACCAAAAGTCTAGTTTTGACAACTTTGTGGGTTTTGATAAAATTTGGGTTGTTTCGAATGAATTGCGTGAAATTAACATATATTGATGCATTCTCTATGATTTTGACCAGATTTGGCATCCGAGGAGATTGAATTGCGATGCAAGCGCAAGGTGGATTGAAGATTCTACCGGTTCGAGGTGAGTGGTAGTAGTAAATAATGTACTGAGGGTTTGAAACCCCGTACTAGCACTTTACAGTGCTATGTTGAGTTGAGATGTGCGTCTTGTGACGGGCGTGGTGTCATTGTGATTGCGGACTTGGACTTGGTCCTTCCCGACTTATAGAATACTGTGTATTAGGACTGTCGATGAGATTATAACTGTGCAATTGGGCTAATAGCCATGTTTGGGGCCTTGTGCCGATCTGTAGAGCATTAGGGGACCTGTAGTGCTAGGTGACCCTTATACCGTGTTGGAAACTTGCACTCAGCCGTAAAACTATCTGGATAGCCTATTAAGAGCCAGTACTAGATGTGTACTGTGAGAGATATATTACTTAGGGTGGAAGTTCCCTGATTTAACTGAATGGGCCTGAAAGGCCAATCATATACTAATTAAGACAGAGTCGAGGACCCGTTAGGAGGTATTATATATATACATATATATGTATAAATATTGGATCGGGCTGCACGCCGCAGCAGTATATATATTGGATCGGGCTGCACGCCACAGTAGTATACATGTTGGGTCGGACTGCACGCCGCAGTATTATTGCGCTTGGGTTGTAGGAGCCCCTTCGGAGTCTCAGTTTGCACACATTCTCAGTGAGCGAAAGTATAGCTATAAATGTATATATATATATATATATATATATTTATAGGACTGCACGCCGCAGTAATATATGTGTGGATCGGACTGCACACCGCAGTATCATAGCGCTTGGGCCTAGAGAGCCCCTCCGAAGTCTGTACACACCCCCAGTGAGCGCCGTCGACGTTAAATGGAGCGGGCTGCATGCCGCAGCGGTATATGTATCAGAGCGGGCTGCACGCCGCAGCATTATACTTATTCATATTCATATATATACTGAAATATTTATATGTTATAGACAGATGTATATGTCTCCATATATTGAGATGGCCGTATACCGTAGTGGTACGAGCGAGGATGTGGTCAGTATGGGACCTAGATGAGATAGATGTGGACTAGTGATCAGAGTACTCATTATAGTGATGACTAACCTGTGGGGGTTGCCTTAGAACTGTTTAGTGATAGGACAGGAGTTCTTATTTTTCAGTTATTGTTTATTATTGTTACTCACTGAGTTGAAATATACTCACCCCACTCCCTTGCACTTTTGTGCAGATATACAGGTTTAGGAGGGCAGTTGAGCTATCGCAATTGCTTTATTATCCCCATTCTGTGGAGACCTCGAGGTAGCTGCCAACGTCCGCAGTACCTGACCTCTTTCTTTTTATCATTCTGTTGTCTCCATTCTGGTTAGACTTGATTGTGTAATAGATCTCATTTGTAGAGGCTCAAACTTGTGACACCACGATATGTTGGGACCGTACTTCGTATACTATTACTATCACGCTTATCATTTGATATGGTCACTTGTTGTTTAAGTTTAATTTGATTAATAATTGGCTGGTTTAAGAGATAATACGGTCGGGCTTGCCTAGCATTGTGTTGGGCGCCATCACGACCGGGGTTTGGGTCGTGACACTCATACATTACTGGCACACATGCATTAGTTGCCTTATTAACCAGATTTCCTGGTGCAAATTGATAAGGAGTGCTGAGCCCGAGAGGCTGATTTGAGTGCGGACTTGCACTGCTTGAGATTGTATCCAGGTATTGGTATATTATTATGAAAGAAAGTAGCTATAATTGAGATTTCTAAATAATCTACTCACATATGCTTTAAAGGAATAAAAAGATAGTTCCGTATTGTGTAGCATGAGATAGTGCCTATCGTGGTTTTCTTCCCTTCAGCATTATTTACTTTTATTACTGCTGAGTTGGAAGTACTCACACCCGACTCCCTGCACCTTGTGTGCAGATCCAGGTACATCAGAGTGGAGCTGATTCTATTGCGGCTCGGGAGTGCTTTTGGACAGTCGAGGTAGCTGCCAGCGTTCGCAGGACCTGATTCTCCAGTTTGTCTATATTTTTGTTCTGATCATCCCACACTTGTGCACAGTTATATTCACTATTTACACTTTGTATACTCTGTAGAGGCTCATGACTCTTGACCCTTCGGTCTATGGGAGTTGGCACGTGTTGGGACTTGGTTCCCTGTTTTTAATATATCTATCAATGTTACGCTTAAATTGGATAAAGTGAGCTTGTGGCTCTGTGATTGTTGCTGATTGGTCGGACTGGCTTAGCAGTGTGCTGGGCGCCATCACGACCGGATCTGGGGTCATGACATTTCCGTTAACACAGAAACAGTCAACGATTGGACTCTTAGTAATCGTACTGGTTGTGAAATAATTGAAGACCAATAATATGATTTATTTGCAAGGTATGCCCGTTTATATATCGTGGTTGTATTTTCGGAGCGTATTGACAGTAAATTACCAAGTAATACAGTGTTAGTCCGTTTATCAGTCAAGGAGATTAAATTTATTGGGCATAACCTGATTCATACGTATAATGTAATTCTCATATGTTCCGTGTTTTTGTACATTGATGTATTGTACAATTGCATACATGGATTAAATATCTTGAAATAATTGTAACTCTAAATGAGGTTTTTAAGGACTACAATCGTATTAGTCAAATGGTTATGATTGTAGTCTATATTCAAACATTTTGAGTAAATTCACAATTTGTTTTCTACATTTTATTCCAAGTGGAGTCCGCTTGGAATAATTGTAACAGATGTATAAACGGAAGTTCCTATTACTACAATCGTATTAGTAATAGTATTAAATCACTACTATAAAAATGGTGTATTTGACTTATGACACTGATCCTATGTCATATACCGGTATATTTTACCGTATACGTGCGGATTATGGCTTTTAAATCCGTATTAATACTATTACTAATACAATTGTAGTAATAAGAACTTCCGTATTATCGGCGTGTATACGATGAATTCGATTAATTAAGTTGTCGATGCATATTGAAATCATGTAGTGATATAATTAAATAAGACTACAATGTATAGGCGTAGTTTAATACAATATTGTGTATAGATTTTTAATCGTATGAGTATTATAAAGTCTAAGGAAAGAAAAGGACAAGTCAATTGTATTAGACTTGTATTAGTATTTAATAGTCAACATATGATTTAATATTGTGTTATATTGATTATTAAAACATTTCACGTTACATCCCAAGACCATTGGAGTTTCAATGACCAATTCAATCGGAATACAGCAGGTCAATCAAATTGACCTATACAATAGCAAATCCAAGTGTAGAAATTGATGTCATAATTTATTATTAAGTGCAATAATATTGGACTTAAGATACAACAAACTTTTACGCATCGGCCTACCATTCAAATCTTATATTTCTAGGCATTCTTTTATCGGCTAGAAAGGCCAATCGTATCCGTACCACTATTTAAATTTGCGCTACAAAAGAATATAAACGGTCACTATAATGTCGTGTTATGGATTAATACTATACCTAACTCAAGTTAGTACTATTGGTAATAACGAATTTTTAGTGTTTACCGAAAGTGAAAATTTTGATATCGGGATCGGAATGCGATTCCGAAAGTTGGTGCAAGTCCGTAATGTCGAATGTGACTTGTGTGCAAACTTTGAGTCAACTCAGATCGATTTTGGTAGGAAATGGGACAATTAATTTCTTTAAAAAAATTTAAAAGAATTATACAAGTATATATTTTCAACAAATATTGTCGTATTTTGTAACCGGAATCGTAATATCCAACATACTACAAATTTGGATGTATTAACTCAAAGTTTATTTCTATGACCTAATGTTTTCAAATATTAGTGACGTGATAATTAATACGTTTAGTGTGAATATAATACGATATAACATTTTAGTAAATACGTATCGAATGAGCATATTTGGTTGGATCTAAATTGTCTTGTATTAGTCAATCTAACCGAAATTCCCTTCTACAAACATAGTGGTACTAAGGTATTGACTACTATACTGAGACTATAATGCGTCCCATTAAGCATTCTGCCCTAATATGTCGTATTCCTTTAAGAGTATCCAAAACACTCCGGGAATCTACACTATTAGTATACGATATGTATTAAGGGCTCGAGCAATGTAATACTGTATGGACTTATGTGATTCATAGTCTAATGATTGAGAAATATATGTATTCAACAATACTAAATTCATGGGACCTGGTGACTAATATATAGTACAATATATATTAGAATTTGACTACAATACGTCCATACTCTATTATATTAAACGGTCCCTATACTGCATAGCTATACGAAACAATGTAAACACATAAGCATAACTAGATACCTAATATTAATAGTCCGTAGATATTGTATAACCAAATAGTTATAATAGAATAGGATTATGAACATTACTTATTAAATCAAACATTATAAGTAGTAATATACTTTGTGTACCTCTGCAGATATACACATATTGGGTCTAAATCACCCCGTTACAATTCATAGAATTAGTTAAATATTATAGTCTATAAGCAATATATACGACTAATGGTTATATATGGAATATGCGGTCAATAGTGGTGCTTGCAATTTAGATACATATGGGTTATGTTAGTACACCGTTTATTTTAACCAAGTTTAATAAATTACTTGCCTCATAAATTTATTTATTTTTATATAGATTATATAGATTATTATAGTCGGCCTCGCATTTACGCTAAAATATTGTTAATGAAATCTTTACAATAACATCGCATTTATGTTATTATATAACATAGATTTATACAAGCCATCAATACGTATGAGAACACACTTGTATAATTGGGTCTATTAGCCACTCCATATTTGTACGATGTAGGTCAAATAATAGAACAGCCTTATGTAAACCCGTCCTACTAGAATTGTTATTTTTTTTATTTTAAGGACAATCGAAACGGGATTTCATTTAGAGTTTCAGAGTCGCCACTTGGGAAGTCATATTTATTGAAATAACCGACGTAGTAATAATACTCCACAGCTTTAACAACCTATTCCTTATTCCATTATATATTTTAGGTTATCTAGTGTAGATAATGTGCGGTATTCTAGTGCATGTCATTGTAAACTATCAGTAGCACATAGTAAATAATCATTACTACTCAAAGTAATTAAAATAGCGCGGCCTATAGGTAACCCATATACTAATGTTTTCATTTCCGATGTATATAGTAACACATAGATCTACATAACGTATTGTGATGTACTATGCACATTGAAATGAACATCGTATTATGTACGAAGCTAATTTGATATCAATCGTATATACAATCCTATAATTGTATATGTGCAAGTTGTGGGTAATCTCCGCCATGATGAGTTGTCCTATAACTATTAAATTGTACATTCCTCATCATACTAGTAAAATTAATCGTATTACATGGCGTTTAGGCCTCCTATAGGATGTATTGTTAGGAGCCATACATCTGTTTGATGTATATATAATGTTGTTTGCCAATTAATATCTATAGTATAATGTAGGGGAGTTTAGTAAAATCGTATGGACTATTATAATCCATACGATTATATTGTAGGCCTATTATATTGTCACGACCCCAAACCCGGTCGTGATGGCGCCCAGCATACTCCTAGGCCAGCCTGACCAATCAATAACAATAACGGAGCAAGGAGCTCGCTTTATCACATTTAAGCATATCAAATATAAACAACAGTGATAGATATATATCAAATAGGGAACCAAGTCCCAAAATATACCAACTCCCATAGACCGAAGGGTCAAGAGTCATGAGCCTCTAAAGAACATAAGCGTAATAATGTTTACAACAAACTCAGTGCGAAAGGAAAGACAACATGAAAAGAAATGACAGCTATAAGGGGAGTCAGGTCCTGCGGACGCTGCACCTACCTCGACTGTCCCGCACAATGCCTCGCGGCTACCAAATCAGGTCTGCTGAGAGGTACCTGGATCTACACACAAGGTGCAGGGAGTATAATGAGTACTGCCAGACTCTATGGTAATAAACAAGGGTAAGACAGCGTAGATAAGAAATCCACAGTAAAGCACAATGTAAAGCTGTACCAATACCCTGTGACAGTTCAATACCAACAGTAGAGAGCCAAAAATATTAACAATAAGTACAACAGCTAGCAGGTGTAGCTAAATACAATGTGATGTATGAAATGACCGCTACGGCGCGTAGCCCGATCCAATTTGGGTACCCGTGCTCACTGTGGGGGTTCAGACTTCGGAGGGGCTCCTACAGCCCAAGCACAATATTACTACGGCGTGTAATCCCGATCCAACATATATACCGCTGCGGCGCGCAGCCCGATCCACTACCAGTCAGCTAATATGCAAATACAGCCTCGCAGGCTCAAAAGTAGTTTTTGAAAACTCTTTTATCATTTTTCAGTTGAAAATAGTAATATCAAGTTCCGGAGATTGGAAATAGCATGATAACAGAAATAGCTACGGACTGGTAGTAAACTAGCATGTCAATATCACCAGACAATGATAACGATCCTCACGGGATCTAGTACTGGCTCACAGCCCACAAGTATACTCATCCATCCAAGAAGGAGTTTAACGGCTCAAGAGTAGCCAATATCACAATATAGTATGCAACCATCCGAGAAGAAGGTTCGACGGCTCAAGAATAGCCTAATATCATAACACAGTATCAACAAGTCGGACTAAGCTATAGTCCCCAATCATAATTGACCCCGCACTCACAAGAGAGTATGTGTCTCGCCGCTATACAGCGTCACAAAGTGGTATACCGGGGTTTCGAACCCACTGGTCATCACCCACATCTATTAGTCACCTAAATACAACACGATAACTACTCCGCGATGCCCTTGCCACGAGAATCAAGCTCCACACGTGTAGAATCTGATCAAGCATGGTAGAAACAAAACAAATTAGGCCATTGGGACGACACCCAATCAATACAACTCGATTTACACCAAAAATGGCAAAGTTGCCAAAACCCGACTTTCGGTACGCTTCTCGAAAAATTACGAAAGTCACATATTCGGAACGCTCATCTCGATACGATTCTAAGCATATAAGATTTACCAAATTCGGACTCCATTTGTCCATTCAAAACCTTGATTTTCTAAAGTTCAAGCCTAGGGCTAAATCCTCCATAAATTACCCCAAATTCCTCCATTTTCATGATATAATTGCATGATATTAACAATACTAATCATAAGATGAGTCCATAGTTGATTACCTGATGAATTCCCTTGAGTTTCTCTTCAAAATCGCCCAAATCGCCCCTTAAGCCGAGACCCAAATGTGTGAAATGTTTATGAAATTTTCTAACTTCTGTGTCAATTAATCTTCTGCGATTTTCGCTTCTGCGGACCATTTCCGTCCCTGCGGAACCGCTTCTGCGACCAATTGGTCGCTTGTGCGAACCCAGGCCTATTTGGCCATTTCCGCACCTGCGAACCACGGACCGCTCCTACGGAATTTCCTCCGCCCCTGCGGTCTTTCCCGCTTCTACGGACAAGTGTACACTCCTGCGGACTCGCCTATGCGATCACCAATCCGCTTATGCGGATATCCCCATCTCGCCCCTTGACCGCTTCTACGGTCTCAACCTCGCTCCTGCGACGCCGCTTCAGCGGACATGTTTCCGCTTCCGCGAAGCCAAGCGCCTCTGCGCCCCCTTGTCCGCTCCTGCGGACTCGCTCCTACGCCCCCATTTCCGCAGGAGCGAAAACAACAGAACCAGTGCACAAGTCTGCAATTTTCCATATTTTCTCCCGTTTAACCATCCGAAAACACCACGAGGCCCCCGGGACCTCATCCTAACAGACCAATACATCCTAATACCTTATTAGAACTTGTTCCAACCCTCAAACACGTCTAACAACATCAAAACCCATAATTCACATCGAATTTAAGCCCAAATTCCTTAAAAACTTCCGAATTACACATTCGATCCAAAACATAACCAAACGACGTCCGAATGACCTGAAACGTTGAGGACATATCCAGAATCACATGATGAAGCTACATAAATTGTCGGAATTCCATTCCGACCCCCGGATAAAAATCTCACCCACCGATCGGATTTCGCCAAAATTCAACCTTAGCCAATTCAAGCCTTTTTCTACATCGGACCTCCAAATTCAATTCTGATTGCTCTCCTAAGTCACAAATCACCTTCCGAAACTAATCGAATCATCAGAATCCGATTTCAAGCCCTCTAACTAAATAGTCAACTCCGGGTTGACTTTCCATATTCAAGTTTCCTTCAAAAAGGCTATATGCCATTTTCAATCCAATTCACTCCTAACTCACCCGATAGACTCTAACACTGATATAAAAGCATAAAACATATAATTTCAACATAACAGGGTGGTAATTCCCGTGACGACGGGCCGGGTCATCACATTTTTCCCCTCTTAAGCAAACGCTCGTCCTCGAGCGGACCCAGAGTCGTACTAGAAGCAACCTCATAGCTGAATAACCTTTCCAAGCATATATTCGGGCGATCATACGTCACCCTATCTCACATAAGTCCGAAAACGCCATATAGTTGAAATCTCTCAGACCATCTGAACCATAAACCACATTGCACTTTCCGAAATCATATACCAAACGCTAATCCCATGCCTATACTCAGGATACACTAGAATCCACTGCAATAACCCATACTCACCACTCCGGTTGAGATCGCATAATGTATCAAACAACCCAATCGCTCAAGACGATGGCCTCGGGTCACAACAATTGCCCAAGGTAACCAAGTACTAACAAAAAAACCTTTCTCATTAGATAGAGTCTTATTCCAACACCTTCATATCCTGCCCACGGCAACCGCACACACGATATATCAAACTCATCTCTCAGGTCAACCATTCATGAATTCATTTCCCTTTTAATTGATACTACAACATAATTCGGAACCAAATCTCGATATTACCCTTCTAACCAACTGAAATCATTTATGCTCGCACTCATTAATGACTCAAATGATCATTTAGGTTATAACACACCACATTGGTGACATGACACCTCAACATCGACCTATGCCACAACGAGTACAACACAGGCTCCAATAAGAACGATTTGAACACACTCGAATCATGACAACTGACTCACACAAAGATCTATAATTAAATGTCACGACCCCAAATCCGGTCGTGATAGCGCCCAGCACACTGCTAGGCCAGCCCGACCAATCAACAATAACCACGGAGCCACAAGCTCACTCTATCCAATTAAGCACAACAATGATAGATATATTAAAAACAGGGAACCAAGTCCCAACACGTGCCAACTCCCATAGACCGAAGGGGTCAAGAGTCATGAGCCTCTACAGAGTATACAAAGTGTAAATAGTGAATATAACTGTGCACAAGTGTGGGATGATCGTAACAAAAATACACACAAACTGGAGAATCAGGTCCTGCGAACGCTGGCAGCTACCTCGACTGTCCAAAAGCACTCTCGAGCCGCAATAGAATCACCTCCACTGTGATGTACCTGGATCTGCACACAAGGTGCAGGGAGTCGGGTGTGAGTACTTCCAACTCAGCAGTAATAAAAGTAAATAATGCTGAAGGGAAGAAAACCACGATAGGCACTATCTCATGCTACACAATACATAACTATCTTTTTATTCCTTTCAAGCATATGTGAGTAGATTATTTAGAAATCTCAATTTTAGCTACTTTCTTTCATAATAATATACCAATACCTGGATACAATCTCAAGCAATGCAAGTCCGCACTCAAATCAGCCCCTCGGGCTCAGCACTCCTTATCAATTTACACCGGGAGATCTGGTCAATAAGGCAACTAATGCATGTGTGCCAGTAATGTATGAGTACTGAATGTTATGCCACGTAGTACACGTAAACCAATGTATGTATGCCATGCAACGCATATGACCGCTACGGCGTGTAGCCCGATCCAATTTGGGTACCCGTGCTCACTGTGGGGGTTCAGACTCCGGAGGGGCTCCTACAGCCCAAGCACAATATTAATATCACACCTGCTGCGGCGCGCAGCCCTATCCGTATACCACTGCGACGTGCAGTCCGATCCATGCATGTGTATGCATATGCTCACATGAGATGTCATGCCCTAACATATGGCCCTCGGCCCAATCAGTCTAACAAATAATCAAAAAAGCCCTACGGGCAACAATATCATATTAGCTCACAACTAAAATATTATTAAGACCTTGTTCAAGTTTTTCATAACCTTATAAGAATGCTGAATAGCAAAATACCATTTAAAACCTTAAATTTAGATAAAAATATGTACAATGTTATCAAGACAATGATACTAATCCCTGAAGGATTCAAATAATCGGCACGAAGCCCAAACATGATAATTAGTCCAATTCATTTCAACAATTAGGTGTTATTATTTATTACGCGGGACGGACCAAGTCGCGATCCCCAATGGTGCTCTACCCCACGCCCGTTATCCGGCGTGCAAGTCACCTCAACACAACACTAAGATGTGCAAGTCCGGGGTTTACTAACCCTCAGGACATCATTTACAATTATTACCCACCTCGAACCGACGAAAGCTCATGCCCGCGACGCCTTAGCTCCTTGAACCGGCATCCACGCACGTCAAAACTAGCACAAATCAACACAAATATATCAAAATAGGCTAATGGGACATAGCCCAATCGAAAGAACTCGAAAAATATCAAAAATCACGAAATTGGCAAAACCACCGAGACCCGGGCCCACATCTCGAAAAAATCTCGAAACTCATATTTCCAGAACCCTCGTCTCGCCACGAGTCCATACATATAAAATTTACCAAAATCGGACTCCATTTGCCCACTCAAATCGGTGTTTTTCTTCAATTTAGGCTTAGGGCTCAAACCCACCTTTAATCTTCCATTTACAGAAATTTAACCAAGGATTTCATGATGAAATGATGTAATTAAGCCACAAAACTTACCTCCGACGAAACCCCTATGATTTCCCATCAAATCTCCCGTCAATACTTCTCTTGGAACTCAAAAATGGGGGTTTTGGGTATGGGGTTCGCGACTGGACTGTTCTGTTATATTAATTCACTGACTGCCAGGCGACCTTCTGCGATCGCAGCCCCAGGCTCGCGATGGCGATGAACAAATTCACCGGACCCCAAAATTACTCTACGCGATCGCGACACTCCCTATGCGATCGCACTGACTCACGCCTCAACACTACGCGATCGCGTGAAACCACCCGCAATTGCACTGCTCTAAATCCCAGACTTACGCGATCGCACACTACACATCGCGATCGCAATGCACAACCAGTCGACCTTACGCGATCGCAACACTCCTTCCGCGATCGCGAAGAACATTTTTCCGGCCTCATTCCAATACACTACGCGATCGCAGTATCCCCCCTGCGATCACAGAGCTTCCCAGTTTTACCCTACGCGATCGCAGACTAGCTTCACGATCGCGAAGCACAAAAATCTTCTACACTAATTGCAGCAGAAACAGCAGTGCCTTTGGCACAAATTGGTCCGTTTGGACCCCCGAATTCATCCCGAGGCTCCCGGGACCCCAATGAAAACCACCAACATACTCCAAAACACGATACGAACTTGTTCCAATCATAAAAACACCATCCTAAACATCAAAATCACCAATTACGCACAGATTCAAGCCTAAGTTTCTTCAAAACTTTCGAAATCGACATTCGATCAAAAACCTGACCAAACGACCTTCGAATGACCTGAAATTTTGCAAGCACCTCCAAAATCACCTAACGAAGCTACTGCAACTGTCGGAATTCCATTCCGACCCCCGGATCAAAATCTCACCTACCGTTCGGATTTCGCCAAAATTCAACCTTAGCCAATTCAAGCCTAAAACTACACCGGGCCTCCAAATTCAATTCCGATTGCTCTCCTAAGTCATAAATGATCCCCCGAAACTAGTCGAATCATCAGAATCTGATTCCGAGCACTCTAACTCGATAGTCAACTCTAGGTTGACTTTCCATATTCAAACTTCCTTCAAACATGCTATTTGCTTCATTTTCAATTCAATTCACTCCTAACTCACCCGATAGGCTCTAACACTGATATAAAAGCATAAAACATATAATTGTAACATGACAGGGTGGTAAATTCCCGTAACGACGGGGTGGTAAATTCCCGTAACGACGGGCCGGGTCGTTACATTAAAATTCCTTAATAAATCACAACACATAACTCTATCCAAACACTATTACTCCTAAAGCACCCAAAGTCACCATGCTCAGAACGGTCATCCACACACATATTTATGTCTGAACTCAAGCAATCAATCACACCTGCAGTGACACAATTAATATACGCTATGAAGTCCTGAAACGACACAACCGATATGCTATTTCCCGAGCGGTACCCAATACAGACTTTTCCGCAAAAGTCAGGAAGTATTGTATATAAGGTAACATATAGGAAGCTATATTTTCCACATCACACTGTTCCGGCGCGCAACCCGTTCCAATAGCATACCTGTGGCGGCGTGCCATCCGATCCAAATAACCCTCGCAAAAGAAATGCACATCGAGTCAAGTTGCTCATTACAATAAACATGTATAGCCTCAAGCTCGGCCAAAAGAAACGCATTCGACAAAGTTCCTCAATACCAAAACTAATAAATGGTAGATGTAGTTTAGGCTTTTGGATAAGGTAAGGCAAAATTTCGGTTAAAGTGACTCAAAACCTCCCAAAGCACTACAATATTTACATTTAAAGCCTCCTTCCTTCAAAAGTATTTTCCATCATTTTTCCGCTTTTTCATTTCACACCTAGTCTTCCCTTTTTCACAATTTCTTATCACTTTATTCCATATATATATATATATATATTTTTTTTTTCTTTTCTTTCTTTTTCTTTTCATTTTTTTACCTTCCACCATTTTCAAGCAACTTCCATATCACAATTTCCAACCTTCACCCCCAAACTTAGGCTTTTAGCCTATGTTTGTACTTTCAAAGTACTTAGGGAGGTAGGGTGCCAAAAGCTAGATAAATTAAGAACAAAGGATTTAAGCTTGTAATACAGTTGCCAAAAAATAAGGTTAAAGGCTCAAAATGGATTGACTAGGGAAAATATTTACGGGTAGGAATTTTTAAGGCATGCTAGCGGTCCAAGGAAGGCCTAATATCATTTTTCAAACCAAGTTAGTCTATGAATTTTCTTTGGAGCACATTTCGGGCAAGTTCTAGACCACAAGTAATACAAACGAACTCACAAATAAATCTCACCACACATGGCACATGAAAACTCAAGTACAAATCCAAAGTCCAATTGAAACAAATGACTCAAAGAGGTCACATATAGCATAAAGGAAGCTAGTTAGTGAATTGAAGAGCCAAAAGTTGAGTCTAAAAGTCATGACATCTTTACTTCAATCATTTTTCTTTTTCAACAAGTAAAACTTCATATGCCGAGGTTTAAGTATGTTGGTACCAAGCAAGCCACAACTAGGCCAATGGACACAAATCCTAACTCCAAACCATTTATTTTTCTAACTTTCAACAAAAGCTACTCCTAATTACAAGACTAATTCCCTTAAGAAAGTTGTCAATCTATCCATCATCGGGACAAGTCAACAAAAATTTACCCTGCTCAAGAAGAAAATTGGCATCCTTGGAAAAAGAACCGTGGTATAAAGAAAACCAAGGATATTGCCTCTACCATATAACATAATAACATAAAAAAAAATTTAGAAGCTAATAAAAATTAAGTAACTAAACATACTAATATCACATGTCACATGAAAATATACTAATAACAACATGAAAAACAAACACATATAAACAAACTAATATAACACATAACATGAGAATATACTAGAAACACCATTAAAACAACTACTATACCAATCAGCCAAAACAACAGTTATACAAGAAGAACAGTAATTACAAGAAGCCACCCCCCAACTAAAGATATTGCATTGTCCCAATGCAACAATAAAGATGATAAAGTAAAATGCTGGAGAGTGCTCCCTGAATACTGCATCAATCAGAACTGGATGTGGTGGGAAATTTAAGATCCATGTTAGCATGATCATCATCATCATCCGAGTCCTGTGAACCACAAAGTGTGCTCAGCTTCTGCATTATCTTAGAAAGCAGCTTGCTCTTCGTCTTCTCATGCTCCTTGAATTTTCTTTGCCGATTTTCTATATTTCCCTGCTTGCGGCTCATATTTTCCAGCCTGGTGTTCATGGCCTCCATTTGGACTGTCATCTCTTTTTTATTCTTGGCCATATCTTCCAGGGTTGGTGGGGCTTTAACTCCTGCAGAGGTTCTGGTCCCAGATGTGCTTGCCCCAGATGGGCCAGTGGGAAGGCCAGCTATCAGCTGCCTAACATGTGCATCAAATCCATAAATCTGGCTACACAGATGTCTCATAGTGTGTGGTCGAGACTGTAAGGGTCCCACAGGGTCAAAGGATCCGGCAGGGTCAGTGGTGATCACCGTGAACTGCCCGAATGAAGGGGAGGCTACATCAATGCGCCTCTTTTTCGGCTTGTCTCTTGGTCCCCTTTTTAGTTAAGGATGGATCATTGGCTTGCCGGGACCCTTCTCAACATCATTGGGGTGTTTAAGTACCCATGCATCATAGCACAACTTGGTGATCAAAGAGGGAAAGAATAGACTCTTAGACCTACCATTAGCAGCTTCCTCAATTTCTCGAACAATATTCTCCCCCACATTCACAGGTAATCCCTCAATGAGAGTAGCAATCATGAGAGCTCCATCCATTGTTACATCAGTGTCATTTGTGGAAGGTGACACTCTGGAATAAATGATTGAAAGCCATGTTTTTTCACTGCTGTAAAATCATGAGAGTCCACCCTCTTCTGCAATGTTAGCCACTTTGGAGTGACTCCGCCGTGCAGCCTGTCTATTAGCCACTGGTTGCCCCTTGCTCTTTCTCTCTCTTTGTAAACCTGGTTGTCAACATTGGGGAGGTCATAAACAACATTGATCACTTGAGAGTTGAAAGGAACTTGCACACCCCGCACAGTAGTCACCAACACACCCTGGAAAGGAACTTTCGCCCAGAAATCTTCAATTTCATTGAGGCATTTTTTCAAGCATACTGTGTGCCTTAGTTGTTTGTGCACATTCAACAGCTTTGGGTACTAATTTTTACCCATAATGTTCGCACATTTAAACACTCACACTCAACCAACCTCACCCAGCAAGCAACATAAGTTTTCAAGCACCAATTTGCAACTCAGTGCTTGAAAAACTTGAACCCAAACAAACAACACTACAATGGTGGTTATTCCAAGAAAACAGGGGGAAACAAGAAAAATTTAATTTAGAGGAGAGTGAAGATTACATACCTTAGCAATGGAGGTGATTGCAAGAAGAATTTAGCTAATTTGTGCACTTCGAAATTATTTGGGAAGAAAAGGGTTAGGGTTAGGAGCTGTTAATTTTGGACAAAAATTGGGGGAACATCCAATTCCAGTAGCGTTTATTTCTTTTTACATACCTGACCCTACGCGTTCGCGAAGTGGCTACGCGTACGCAAAAGGTATTTTTCTCCAGGTGTCGCGAACGCGACAGTGTATCACGCGACCGCGTTGAGTAACTTTCTCCAGGCCACGCGAACGTGATAGTGTGCCACGCGAACGCAATGAGTTGAAAACTCTGAAGCTTCGCGGACGCATTGGTGTCACGCGAACGCGCTGAAGAAAAAAATTTCTGCACTTGCACAGTGCTGGCAGCTACTGGTTTTTGCACTCCGGAACAACCCGACCTACTCAAATCAACTCCAAAAAATCTGAAACTTGGCAGATTAGTAAAAAATAATATTCGAAGCTATTCTAAAAAAAGAAAATTCGAAAAACGATGAAATTTTTTGAAAAGCCGATGGGTTGCCTCCCACCAAGCGCCGCATTTAACGTTGTGGCATGACGCAAACAACATTACCACTTTTCTCGCCATTTGGATGATATGAATTGGGCCCCTGGCTTGGAATCAAGCTTATGACCACGAGCGATGAGGGGTGGTAATTGGATGTTCGAGCCAATGCTTAAAATTTTCATTTTGCACTTCTTGGCCTTCAAGTGAAGAATGTCGTTTTGATTTCTTGTCTCCTCACACTGTAAAATGTATGGCCAAAGTTTTTCCTCCTCGCATTCCTTCATTGATTCATGTGGTTCAACTCCCGTGTCACCACACAAGTCCAAGGTTGAAAAATGCTTGGAATGTGACTTTAAGCCTACACTTTGCAATTCTTCTATGTTGACATCCTATTTTTCCCTCGGATTAGAGTCAACATCAAGCACATTAACATTTACACCAGTTGACTCCAATTCCATATTTTTGCCGACATCAACAACACTCATTGAGTTGGCTGGCGGATGTTCATCCATTTGTGAGTGCAATCCTTAGAGTGCAAAATCATTTTGAAGACTAGTCTCCAAGAGATGTTCCAAGGCACTTTCTTCCTTGTTTCCTTCTTCAAGTAGACATTCAAACATGAGCTTGAACACTCCACTTTGGCATTGCTCCACTTCTTCCAATTCCATAGCCCTATAATTCTTACCAAAACAAGTAGAACTATCATAGTGGGTGCTTGGGGAAGGGAATAACAAATAAGCACAATCATCCCAATGACCATTTTGGAAACCACACTTATCACAAATACTCCACTCATGGGTTTGGAATTGTGCGTACAATCCACCCCCGGGAGAATTTAAACAATTTTGCCATGAGTGCGGTCCTCCACAATAAGGACAAGGATCATCAAAATATGAACAACTACCATCCGACCAATTTTCATTAGATGATGCCATTTTTTTTCAAAGTTAACAAAATAAACAAGAAACAAACAATAAAAATAGACCCAATGTAAGAAAAATAATTACACAAATATTCACAAGTTTGGACCAAAGCACTTTCGCTTACTTCTCAAACAACCTAAATTACGCCAAATTGTTCCCCGGCAACGGCGCCATTTTTGGTAACGTCCAATTCCACCGCTAAAAAAAAGCAATAGACACGGTTTTACGCAATATATTAACCCAACTATGAGTCGGGGTCGAATCCCACAGAGAACAATGTGTAGGCGATTAGGAATGCAAGAAAATTATCACTAGTCGCGCTAAGCCAAACACTTAAGATTTTGGGTTTTGGAAAATATTTATGTCTAAGTGCAAAAATGTAAACTAACCTAGAAAGCAAATAAAATGATCAATGGCTACAAGTATGAATGCATCAGGAATTACACTCAAGTAACGATCCAATGTATTTCACGATTTTACAAATATGAGCGAGTTTATGTTAATTAGCCACGGATAATAATTCTTAATTAGCTTCTTCCGAAGACTAACAAGACTTCCTAATTGAATTATCCCTAATCATAGTTAGAAGATTAAGCACACCCGATTGGCTACAAGTAATTCAATCCTATCCCTAGGTCGAACCTTTAAAGTGAGGGTTAACGCCTCAAGTTCTTGTTAATTAGTCTTTCCCAACTCCGAATTATCTTTCCCGAAATTAATTCAAAGTAAATGGGCGAGTCCTAGAGTTAGCTATTCTCTTTGGAAACATTAAAGAACAAGAATAATTAAAGTAACAATAACTCACTTCATAAATATATAAAAATCATTCAATACATAAGCACAACAAGGTATTTAATCCACACTTTAAATATGAATATTCCCATAAACAAGATTCAAGTGTTGGAAATAAATACTACACACTTAGATATATAATACAAAGCAATGAAATGAAGAAATAAACATAAATGGGTAAGAAATCCTTAACCACAATCTTTAATCTTCAAGACCCAAGTGTGTGTGCAAAACCCTAGCCTCCAAACTTGTTCTCTCTAAGCCAAAAATATATCCAAGATGCCAAAGATGATAAAAGATGAAGAGCGATCCCTCCCGTATCTGTTTGGACGAGTATTTAATTGATTTGGGGTAGAAAATGTAAAATTACAGAACTACCCAGTCTTCACGCCAGATTTGTTCATCGCGTCTGCGTGCCTACCTTCGCGTTCGCGATGACTAAGAGTTTTTGGTCAACGCGTTCGCGTACATGCCTTCGCGTTCGCGAAGGATCCTGTCATTGACCATCGCGTTTGCGTGTACTCCATCGCGTTTGCGAAGGTCCTTTTCATCCTGCATTGCATTCGCGCCGTTGTACATCGCGTTCGCGTAGCTTGGGCTACTGAACTATCTCGTTCGCGATTGCGCTATCGCGTTCGCGAAGAGTATTTCACCTGGGCAGATTATTTGACCATTTTAGCTCATTTTTGTCTTGTTTTCACTTGGTTTCTTCACCATTACTTCTAAATCACATACCACCTGTAAAATAGAAGTAAATGGCATCGAATACACGATTTTAATGCTCAAACATAGCAAAAGTATTGATATAAAGACAAGATGAGATGGTAAAATACCAACTCATCAATAGAAACCTCTGCACTAATATCTGCCACGAAGGCCCAACTAACAAAGCAATACCTACCAGCCGTCCGCTGGTCCTGAGGTACAACTACCCCGCTGGAGCATACTCTGATGCACTCTGCTACGCGATTCGTGCCATTCCATCATAGTCCATATCACATTAGTCTAGACAATCTGACCCATGACAACCAGTCAGCAATCAAGTATCATAATCCGAATTCCTCTTATCAAGTTAAGAGATAGCCACTAGGGCTTACAATTTCCGATAACCGCTAAACGGTGCCGATACACATGATATACCACCATTGCATAGGCGGGTTACGAGAACTTCTAGTCTCCAATACATATATAACACATGAATCACTATGCCTAATTCCACACTCCACCGCACGAACACATAACACACATCAAGCATTCATTCATACCACGTGAGCCATTCAGAAATCTCCTTATGCCATTTACAACTCAATCACCACTGTCAATCCAACAAGAGGATACCACAATACAACAAGATATTATCAGTTTACATTACCTTGCCCTTTTTGACCATATACTCTTCCAAATCACTAGAATAGCAGTACCATTTTCCTTAATCACCAAGAAGCTTGATTCTCAGTTTATCTGCAGCTGCCCACGCTGCTTGGGGATTTTAATGACTTCCCATATAATATGAACTGATCTCAAAACCCTGAACGTGCCATTATCATCTTTCCATAACACATCGCATATACCATTCTGCACCAAGATACATGGAGAATTTCCATCCCTCTACTACGCCGCAAACATCGACGCACTCAACTAGTCAAGGACCTTCATGATCCCATATAAGATAAAAGTCATTACCCATTCCATGCTTCGCATACCGATAGGAACATACTCATTTTAAAACCATGATAAAAAACATCACAAACCCTTTCTCCCAATTACATTGCATACGTTAAACTGCCAAGACTGAGTCCTTATACCCATATCAAGTTACACAACTGCCAACACTCAAAAGCTTTATTGCACCATATCAGCGAGACTCATTACTTCAAAAATATATCAGGAATTAGTCGTATTCCTTATCATACCGTTTCGGTTTATTAACAAGTTGATCCATTTACCCGGTTTCCTTTCTGCTTCATCCTTAATTTAATATTAGCCATAACTGTAACACCATAATACATCAACTCATGTTACCACACAAGACTCGTACATAAGACCACACGGTCTAAGACATAGTCCACTGAATACTCTCTCAATGTTTTCCAAAAGTACCACATTCTACAATACATTATTTTGGAGAACTTCATGCGATTTGAATTCGTTATCATTACCTTGCAATACAGTTACATAGAATCCCATCATTCATATAATATAACTCAAATCTTGATCTCTTCTAACGAAACCATAGTCTTTAGTCACATACACAATCTTAAGACACCAGACTGTTACAAGCAAAATCTTGAACACCGTAAAACAAATTCTCGGGCGTCATTCACCCTTGTTCAGCTGTAATTCAACTGTCTTATTGAATAGAACTACTCGTGCCTTGCTAGAACTTTGACACCGTAGAACATGATTACATACAGATACAATTAGCTATCTTCCTTTTCTATACACTGAACATTATTTACCAACATAAGTTCACAACATCCTAATATTTCTTCATATCTACGAAGCACCATAACCTTTATCAAAATTTCCCAACATACCTAGAGACAGAGACAACATAGCACACGACACTGCAATCTGTTAATCAATAACAACATCCCCAACTTAGCTCGAAGTCATACATCAAAGCACTTTTAGCCACTCATAGCCTTCGTACTCAAATGATGCAACAAAGTTCTAGTTAGATTAAACTCAAGTCATTTACAAGCTTCGGCGGAGATTCGAATTATCAGAAATATTAACTCTTTTGCAATTCTTGCATTCATTCACACACAACAGTTAAGCCCACTCTTTAGGAGACAAAAATCTTTTCTAAGTACCAAATTTTCCAAAACTTTCAGCAGAGTTTCCTTTGTAAATTGGCCTATCCACCTGCCAGAGAATCACCAAAACCATCCTACAATACATTCATAACTTGACAAGACATCACAAGGCATATCGACAACATTAGTCTCAATACTACACAAATCATATTATCATAATTGTTACATGAACATGAGTTGTACGTGCTCGAATCATAACACATATCAATTACCTTTCAATTACACATGAGAATCAACCCACCTACTTCTCCCCAATTTATCATTTCAGCACAATACCTTCCACCAGGATACACATAGCATAATCACTTTAGTCTTCCTGAGTTTGAACTAGTTCCGCTACACATAAGGCACTTTACCTTCCAATTACGAGATATGATAAATATTCACCACTCATATAGCTCGGGGCTACACAACAGATTAGATAAGAGTTGAACAATTAACAATACATCCATTAGTAAGATTCCCTAATACTCTACAGATCGGCACAAGGCCCCAAACATGGCTACTAGCCTAAATACATAGATATAAGTCCAGTCTCAGTCATTATACACAGTAATCTATCAATTGGGAAGGACCAAGTCCAAATCCCCAGTCACAATACCACCACGCTCGTCACATGACGCGTGTTCCATCTCAGCATAGCACTGTATAGTGCAAATACGGGGTTTCAAACCCTCAATACATTATGTACCCACAAAATCAGTACCTCGATGCTTAAGTCATAGACAAGGTCCAGCCTCAAGTCTTTCTGACTGGCCCAACATGAACTCACAGAGATTATGTCTCGCCCCTCGATCGGGGAATCACAAGCCATAAGGCAATTATATTACTGAGCGCTCGATGCGTACACATACGTGTGGAAGAAATTTCGAAAAGCGTATCTCAATCTGAATTAAGTACGCACGATAAGAATTCCAAGAAATGTGAAGTGTTTCCTAAAGGTTCGCAGCCTCCCGAGGATAAGTACAGGCATCCCCGTACCGATCCATAAGACTCTACTAACCGGCTCAAGACTCATGAGGCCTAGTAAACCTATGCTCTGATACCAACTTGTCACGACCCCAAACCCGGTCGTGATGGAGCCCATCACACTGCTAGGCCAGCCTGACCAATTAATAGCAATAACGGAGCTAGGAGCTCGCCTTATCTCATTTAAGCATATCAATATAAACAACAGTGATAGATATATATCAAACAGGGAACCAAGTCCCAAAGCATACCAACTCCCATAGACCGAAGGGTCAAGAGTCATGAGCCTCTAAAGAACATAAGTGTAATAAGGTTTACAACAAACTCAGTGCGGAAAGAAATGACAACATGAAGTGAAAAGACAGCTAGAAGGGGAGTCAGGTCCTGCGGACGCTGCAGCTACCTCGACTGTCCCGCACAAAGCCTTTAAGCGGCTACCGAATCAGGTCCGCTGAGAGGTACCTAGATCTGCACACAAGGTGCAGGGAATAAAATGAGTACTGCCAGACTCAGTGGTAATAAACAGGGGTAAGACAGCGTAGATAAGAAATCCACAATAAACACTATGTGAAGCTATACCAATACCCTGTAACAGTTCAATACTAACAGTAGAGAGAGCCAACAATATTAACAACAAGTACAACAGCTAGCAGGTGTAGCTAAACGCAATGCAATGCATGACATGACCGCTACGGTGCGTAGCCCGATCCAATTTGGGTACCCGTGCTCACTGTGGGGGTTTAGACTCCGGAGGGGCTCCTACAGCCCAAGCACAATATTATTGCGGCGTGCAGTCCGATCCAATTTATATACCGCTGCGGCGCGCAGCCCAATCCACTACCAATCAGCTAATATGCAATTACAGCCTCGCAGGCTCAAAAGTAGTTTTTGAAAACTCTTTTATCATTTTTCGGTTGAAAACAGTAATATCAAGTTCCAGAGGTTGGAAATAGCATGATAACAGAAATAGCTACGGACTGGTAGTAAACTAGCATGTCAATATCACCAGACAATGATAACGATCCTCGCAGGATCCAATACTGGCTCACAGCCCACAAGTATACTCAACCGTCCAAGAAGGAGGTTTAACAACTCAAGAGTAGCCAATATCACAATATAGTATGCAACCATCCGAGAAGGAGGTTCGACGGCTCAAGAATAACCTAATATCATAACACAATATCAACAAGTCGGACTAAGCCATAGTCCCCAATCACAATTGACCCCGCACTCACAAGAGAGTACGTGTCTCGCCGCTATACAGCGTCACAAAGTGGTATACCGGGGTTTCGAACCCGCTGGTCATCACCCACATCTATTACTCACCTCAATACAGCGTGACGACTACTCCGCGATGCCCTTGCCACGAGAATCAAGCTCCACACACGTAGAATCTGAACAAGCATGGTAGAAACACAACAAATTAGGCCAATGGGACGACACCCAATCAATACGACTCGATTTACACCAAAAATGGCAAAGTTGCCAAAACCCGACTTTCGGTACGCTTCTCGAAAAATTACAAAAGTCACATATTCGGAACCCTCATCTCGATATGAGTCTAAGCATATAAGATTTACCAAATTCGGACTCCATTTGCCCATTCAAAACCTTGATTTTCTAAAGTTCAAGCCTAGGGCTAAATTCTCCATAAATTACCCCAAATTCCTCCATTTTCATGATATAATTGCATGATATTAACAATACTAATCATAAGATGCGTCCATAGTTGATTACTTGACGAATTCCCTGGAGTTTCTCTTCAAAATCGCCCAAATCGTCCCCT
This sequence comes from Nicotiana noctiflora, assembly GCA_032618575.1. Taxonomy (NCBI): domain Eukaryota; kingdom Viridiplantae; phylum Streptophyta; class Magnoliopsida; order Solanales; family Solanaceae; genus Nicotiana; species Nicotiana noctiflora. Next base: position 9,489 of record JASVEL010005428.1, on the reverse strand, counting down.
TAAGCCGAGACCCAAATGTGTGAAATGTTTCTGAAATTTTCTAACTTCTGATACAATTAATCTTCTGCGATTTTCGCCCTTGCGGAACCGCTTCTGCGACCAATTGGTCGCGTATGCGAACCCAGTCCTATTTGGCCATTTCCGCACCTGCGAACCAAGGACAGCTCCTGCAGGTCTGCTCCTGCGGAATTTCCTCCACCCCTGCGGTCTTTCCCGCTTCTGCGGACAAGAGTACGCTCCTGCGGACTCGCCTATGCGATCACCAATCCGCTTCTGCGGATATCCCCATCTCGCCCTTTGACCGCTTCTGCGGTCTCAACCTCGCTCCTGCGACGCCGCCTCAGCGGACATGCTTCTGCTTCTGCGAAGCCAAGCGCCTCTGCGCCCCCTTGTCCGCTCCTGCGGACTCGCTCCTGCGCCCCCATTTCCGCAGGAGCGAAAACAACAGAACCAGTGCACAAGTCTGCAATTTTCCATATTTTCTCCCGTTTAACCATCCGAAAATACACCGAGGCCCCCGGGACCTCATCCAAACACACCAATACATCCTAATACCTTATTCGAACTTGTTACAACCCTCAAAACACGTCTAACAACATCAAAACCCATAATTCACATAGAATTCAAGCCTAAATTCCTTAAAAACTTTCGAATTACACATTCGATCCAAAACCCGACCAAACGACGTCCGAATGACCTGAAACTTTGCGGACATATCCAGAATCACATGACGAAGCTACATAAATTGTCGGAATTCCATTCCGACCCCCGAATCAAAATCTCACATACCGATCGGATTTCGCCAAAATTCAACCTCAGCCAATTAAAGCCTATTTCTACACCGGACCTCCAAATTCAATTCCGATTGCTCCCCTAAGTCACAAATCACCTCCCGAAACTAACAAAATTATCAGAATCCGATTCCGAGCCCTCTAACTAAATAGTCAACTTCGGGTTGACTTTCCATATTCAAGTTTCCTTCAAAAAGGCTATATGCCTCATTTTCAGTCCAATTCACTCCTAACTAGCCCGATAGACTCTAACACTGATCTAAAAGCATAAAACATATAATTACAACATAACAGAGTCGTAATTCCCATGACGACGGGCCGGGTCGTCACATATATTTAGATATATCGTTCTAAATTTCACATAAGTCGCTGTTAGATATTGTTTAATATAACCTATAGATTATTACAATAGCTTACTTATGAATATAGATTTCATAAGTAATAGCGTTTATATACTAATTTATATTTACCTATAAAATTTAACTATATAATCAATGTAGACATTAAAATTGTAACATTGCTGCGGAAAATGAGCGCTATAGATTATGTATATATATGTTGGTATCAACATTCGTTATGTTGAGTAACTTATATATCTCGTATTAAGTTACTCATACATATGTAACTATCAGTATTAGTCAAATTAGTAGCATAACCCAATTTTCTGCTTAACTTTAGTAATTTGTTTAACATATTATTAGTCTCCGAAGACGTTTAGGGGAGAGTATTATTAGATGGTCTATAATACCCCACATCTAATTTTAGATATTACAATGTCGTAGCACCCTATATATTTTTACCGTAGTAGATTGTAAGGAATTAGTCACCACCTTAAATGTCTTTGCCTCCACCCATTTGGTAAAATAGTAATAAGTGTACAATATATGGTAATACGTATGTACATTTAGTAAACATGTCATATGTAGGCTATGTAATCTAGGGTCCTATGACTACGATAGTAATGAGTCCACTGAAATTTCTAATTGAAATGATACTGACTCTATTTGGAAAGATATTGTCATTAATAAACTTCTATTAACTATTCAATTGTAAATATGAACGAGCATTTGATTAATAATGAGATTTTATGATAATAAGGAATGTCGTAGGGAGTTTAGCCTTTGAACGAAATAGATTCGTATGTATAAACTGATATGTTAAGAATCGTATTCACGTTCGGGCATAGTCTAATCACATGATCACATATAACATATATACAATATTATATATATTACTATTAATATGACGTATTAATAGTAATTGCGAACAACCACGTAATTTAAATATACAAATAATTGTATCGGCAACTAGCCATTACATAATCAAATGGGCGTATTACGTTCACATAATTCCAAATAAATTATTATATTGTAATATTATTGTCACGACCCGGATTTTCGCCCAATATCGGGATCGTGATGGCGCCTACTCGTGGTAGCTAGGCAAGCCACTATATTCATACTATCCTATTTTTAACACAATTTTAATTAAATAAATGCGGAATACTTTATCGAAATAGAAATAACTAATTACAAGATGAAAATCATACTGAAATCCTCTACCCAAGACGTGGAGTCACCAACTCACGAACTACTATAGAATACTACACATAAAAGTCTGAAGGAAATATAACATAATTCTGTTTGTCTCGGAACAAAGAGACTACAGCTAATAACATAAATAAAGAGAGAGACGCCGGGCTTGCGGACGTCCGCAAGCTACCTCGGTCTCAAATATGATCAACTCCCACGCAATCGATTTACTGCTGCTGCTGCTCCTGATCGTAACCTGGACCTGTGCAAAAACGCACAGAAGTGTATTATCAGCACAACCGACCCCATGTGCTGGTAAGTGCCTGGCCTATCCCGGCGAAGTAGTGACAAGCCTAGGACCAGACACCCACATAAACCTGTGCAATTCAATATATATATGTGTATACCACAAAATAACAAGAAATAACCAGGTAATAACACAATAAGGAATATCTCAAAGAATTCAACAATTAACAACAGTTAATAAATTCACAAGGAAAAACAAAGTATAATGGAAACACAAGTAATATCAAATCAAAGAATAGCAAGCAGTTGCACGGCATCACCCTTCGTGCTTTTACTCTCATCCTCACCAAATAAGCAAATAAAGTACATGGCATCACCTTTCGTGCTTTTACTCTCATCCTCACATCCATAGTACGGCATGATCCTTCGTACATGGTTCAATAACAGGGCACGGCATGATCCTTCGTGCATAATCAATAAAACATGGCACAGCATTAACCTTCGTGCATAAATAATAAAACATGGCACGGCATCACCCTTTGTGCATTATCACTCTTCCTCACCCAAATAACAATCACAGCTAAGGGCAAAGAAAGAAACAGTAATTCATAAACCGTCCCAACAAGGGCAATCAATAATTATCTTCACAACAAGTCCCAACAAGGGAGAACCATAACAATTCTACAACCTGACAACGGTTCAACAATTCATCTGTAAATATATCTCAAAATAAGCATTTTCAACGACTCACGGTCATACTAGACGCCATTGTATGGATGCTCGTCACCACAGCCCATACACCGCACTCGATCACATAACACATAACACATAATCCTATTCCCTCAAGATAGGATAGAACAAACACTTACCTCGAATGTTTATGAACAATTCAATCCGTGGAAATGTCTTTTTCTTTCAAATTTGGCTCCAATCCAATCGTATCTATACACAATTGATTTAATATCATCAATACTACTCAACAAACTAATTCTTAAGACCAAATACAACTTTTACAACATTCTGCCCCGGAATAGTGAATTTCAACCCCGGGCCCACATGGTCGGAACTCGGGGTTAGGACCAAAATCCGGTTACCCATCCCCCCACGAGTTCATGTATATGATTTGTTTCAAAATCGGACCTCAATTCGAGGTCCAATTTCCGAATCTATAAAAAAAACCCTATATTCTAACAAAAACAAGAAATTCTACCATGAAAACCTTTGATTTCTATTGAAAAACATGTTTAATGATGTTAGGAATTGAAAGAATTAAGTAAAAAGTGACTTACAATTGTTTTGATGAAGAAGGAATCCGTAAAGAATCGCAAATGGGTGTTTTTGTTTTGTAAAAAGTGAAGAAATGAACTGAAAATCGTGTTTTACAGGTCTCTGTGTTCGCATTTGCGAACATGGGTTCGTAATTGCGAACCCCGACCAATTTCTGGAGTTTGAAAAATAAGCTAAGGCTGGGAAGTTCGCATTTGCGAACTTTTGTTCGCATTTGCGAAGCCAAGGCAAATCTGGGGGCTTCGCATTTGCGAAAATATGTTCGCATTTGCGAACCAGGCTGGAAAGGGGAGTGTTCGCATTTGCGAAATAATGTTCGCATTTGCGAACACAGGCAGTAAAGGGCATTGTTCGCATTTGCGAACTATTGTCCGCATTTGCGAACATAGGCAGGACAAGGGGGGCTTCGCATTTGCGAACAATTGTTCGCATTTCCGAACAAGGCTCGGTCATGAGGGGCTTCGAATTTGCGATCAGGGTTCGTATTTGCGAGCCCTGCCTTGATCTGCCCCCTTCGCAATTGCGAGAAATGCTTCGCAATTGCGAAGCCAACAGCTGGGTGAAAAACCAGCAGTGCAAAAATTCAGAATTTAATCCAACGGCCTATCAAATCTTTACCCGAGCCCCCCGGGCTCCAAACCAAACATGTACACAACCTCAAAAACACATTATGAACTTGTTCGCGCGATCACATCGCCAATATCACATCATTTTCATCAAATCAAGCCTCAAATTCATGATTTTTATACTTTTGGTTTTCAAAACTTTCAAACTTGGAACTCAAGGTCCAAAACATCTCAAACGACATCCGAATGTCACCAAACTTTCCAGAAATCACATATATAATATTTATGACTTGTACCGGGCGTCGGAACCAAAATACGAGCCCGATACCAAGGTCAATTAATTCATTTCCTTTAACAATAACATCAAAAACAATTTCATAGAAAAATTCATAACTTGGGCTCTAGGCCTCAGAATTCGACTCCGGACGCATGTCCAAGTCCCATATTTTCCTACGGATCTCTCGGGACCACCCAATCTCAGGTCCAGATCCATTTACCAAAAATGTTGACCGAAGTCAACCATATCAATATTAATATCATTTTTATCCACATTTCTCATAGAATTCATATTTTCTATCATAAAATCTTTCCGACTACATGCTCGGATTGTGCACGTAAATCGAGGCAACATGGAATGAGGTTCTCAAGGCCTCAGAAGCTCGAAATGATTAATAAAATAAGTGATGACCCTTTGGGTCGTCACAATCTCCACCTCTAAAACAACCGTTCGTCCTGAACTGACAAAAGAAAGAAGTACCTGAGTCAGGAAACAATTGTGGGTAGCGGCTCCGCATATTAGACTCGGACTCCCAGGTCGATGCCTCGGGAGGCTGACCTCTCCATTGAACACGCACATAAGGATAACTCTTCGACCTCAACTTTCGAACCTGCCGGTCTAGAATAGCCACCGGCTCCTCCTCGTAAGATAGATCATTGTCCAATTGGACAGTACTGAAGTCTAACACATGTGTGGGATCGCCGTGGTATCTCCGAAGCATAGATACGTGAAAAACTGGATGCACGGCTGATAAGCTAGGCGGCAAAGCTAATCCGTAAGCCACCCCTCCCACTCTATCTAGAATCTCAAATGGACCAATATACCTAGGGCTGAGCTTGCCCTTCTTCCCGAACCTCATCACGCCCTTCATAGGCGACACTCGGAGCAATACTCGTTCACCAACCATGAAATCTACATCTCGAACCTTACGATCCGCATAAGTCTTCTGCCTGGACTGAGCTGAACGCAATCTCTCCTGGATAGTCTTGACCTTATCCAAGGCCTCCTGAACTAAATCTGTACCCAACAACCGAGCCTCTCCCGGTTCAAACCATCCAACTGGTGATCGACATCGCCTACCATACAACGCCTCATACGGAGCCATCCGGATGCTAGACTGGTAACTGTTATTGTAGGCGAACTCTGCTAATGGCAGAAACTGGTCCCACGAGCCTCCGAAATCAATAACACAGGCTCAAAGCATGTCCTCTAGAATCTGAATAGTCCTCTCGGACTGGCCATCCGTCTGAGGATGAAAGGCTGTACTCAACTGAACCTGGGTGCTTAACTCCTACTGGACCGCTCTCCAGAACCGCGAGGTAAACTGCGTACCCCGATCAGAGATAATAGATACTGGCACTCCGTGGAGACGAACAATCTCCCTAATGTAAACCTCCGCTAACCTCTCCGACGAGTAGGAGACAGATACTGGAATAAAGTGTGCCGACTTGGTCAGCCTATCAACAATGACCCAAATAGCATCAAATTTTCTCCGAGTCAAAGGAAGTCCAGTAACGAAGTCCATAGTGATCCGCTCCCATTTCCACTCGGGAATTTCAATCCTCTGGAATACACCACCAGGTCTCTGGTGCTCATATTTCACCTGTTGACAATTAAGACACCGAGCGACATACGCAATGATATCTTTCTTCATTCTGCACCACCAATAGTGTTGCCGTAAGTCCTGGTACATCTTCGCGGCACCTGGGTGAATATAATACCGCGAACTGTGGGCCTCTGCTAGGATCAACTCTCGAATCCCTTCGACATTGGGCACACAAACTTGACCCCGCAATTTCAATACCCCATCATCATCTAGATTTACCTGTGTGGCACCTCCCCGCTGTACTGTATCCCTCAACTCACGCAAATGAGGATCATCAAATTGCCTCTCACGGATACGCTCAAATAAAGAAGAACGAGCGACCGTGCAGGCTAACACTCTGCTAGGCTCAGAAATGTCTAATCTCACGAACCGGTTGGCTAAGGCCTGGACATCTAGAGCTAATGGTCTCTGACTGACCGGAATGTATGCAAGGCTACCCATGCTGGCATACTTTCTACTTAATGCATCGGCCACCACATTGGCCTTACCTGGGTGATATAAGATAGTAACATAATAGTCTTTTAGCAACTCTAACCATCTACACTGTCGTAGATTCAACTCCTTTTGCTTGAACAAGTACTGTAGGCTTTTGTGATCAGTGTACACCTCACATGTCACACCATATAGATAATGCCTCCAGATCTTTAAGGCATGAACCACTGCTGCTAACTCAAGATCATGAACTGGATAATTCTTCTCATGTATCTTTAACTGCCTCGAAGCATAAGCAATAACCTTACCATCCTGCATCAATACCGCTCCAAGCCCTGTACGAGATGCGTCACAATAAACTGTATAAGGCCCTGCACCTGTAGGTAGTACCAACACTGGTGCGGTGGTCAAGGCTGTCTTGAGCTTCTGAAAGCTCGCCTCACACTCCTCTGACCACTGAAATTGGACACCCTTCTGGGTCAACCTGGTCATCTGGGCTGCAATAGAAGAAAACCCCTCTACAAATCGACGGTAGTAACCTACTAATCCCACGAAACTCCGGATCTCAGTCACTGAAGCTGGTCGAGGCCAATTCTGGACTGCCTCAATCTTCTTTGGGTCTACCTGAATACCTTCCACTGATACAATGTGACCTAGAAATGCTACCGAACTCAGCCAGAACTCACATTTAGAAAATTTGGCATACAACTGGTTATCTTTCAGAGTCTGAAGAACCACTCTGAGGTGCTGCTCGTGCTCTTCCTGGCAGCGGGAGTACACCAGGATGTCATCTATGAAGACTATCACAAACAGATCTAAGTAAGGCCTGAATACCCGATTCATCAACTCCATGAATGTTGCTGGGGCATTGGTCAACCCGAAGGACATGACCAAGAACTCAAAATGCCCATATCTAGAGCGAAAGGCTATCTTAGGAATATCAGCCGCCCTGATCTTCAGCTGATGGTAGCCTGACCTCAAGTCTATCTTAGAGAATACTCTCGCTCCCTGGAGCTGGTCAAATAAATCATCAATCCTCGGCAGTGTATACTTATTTTTGATAGTCACCTTGTTTAACTGCACCGGTAATCAATACACATCCGCATCGAGCCATCTTTCTTCTTTACAAATAATACAGTGCTCCCCAAGGGGAAACACTGGGCCTGATAAAGCCCTTCTCAAGAAGGTCTTGCAACTGATCTTTCAACTCTTTTAGCTCCGGCGGGGCCATACGATAGGGTGGAATAGAGATGGGCCGAGTGCCCGGTGCCAGATCAATACAGAAATCAATATCTCTGTCGGGTGGCATGCCCGGCAGGTCTGAAGGAAAAACCTCAGGAAACTCCCGTGCAATAGGGACTGACTCAATGGAAGGAACCTCTGCGCTGGAATCACGAACATAAGCGAGATAAGCTAGACACCCCTTCTCGACCATACGTCGAGCCTTAACATAGGAAATAACAGTGCGAACGGAGTGGCTTGAGGTACCTTTCCACTCTAGTCGGGGTGATTCTGGCAAGGCTAAGGTCACAGTCTTAGCATGGTAATCAAGAATAGCATGGTATGGGGACAACCAGTCCATCCCCAATATGACATCAAAATCCACCATATCCAAAAGCAACAGATCAACACGGGTCTCAAGACCCCCAAATATAACCACGCACGAATGATGCACTCGGTCGACTACAATGGAGTCACCCACTGGTGTAGCCACATAAACTGGAATATCCAGAGCATAGCTGGGCACGGCCAAATGCGGTGCAAAGTAGGAAGACACATATGAATATGTATACCCAGGGTCAAACAATACTGAAGCACCTCTGCCACACACAAGAATGGTACCTGTAATCACGGCATCTGATGCCTCTGTCTCTGGCCTGGCTGGTAAGGCATAGAATCGAGGATCTGCACCTCCCCTCTGAGCTGCGTATCTAGGGCGACCATCAACTGGCTGACCTCTACCTCTGGCTGGACGGTCTCTATCTCTACGGTCTCGACCTCCACCTCTATAATCTCTACCCCCGTCTCTGGCTGGCTGGGCAGGTTGAGGGTCAGCTGGGGCCTGAATCATAGGACGAGGACCTCGCTGCTGAGAGTTGCCTGCTGCTAGAGGGCAATACCTGATAAAATGACCTGGGTCACCACAACCGTAGCAACTCTTAGGCTGATAGGGCTGCTGGCCCTAACGACCCGAATGGCCTCCACAAACACTCTGAAGAGGCTGAGCATTAATAGGAAGCTGGTCTGAATAATGCCCCCGAAAACCACGATCACCTGGTCCACCCTGTGAAGCCTGAAGGGCGGAATGAAAGGGCCTGGAGGACTGGCCTCTATCAAAGGATTCTCTACCACCAGAGGAAGAACTACCAAACCTGCTCGAATGACGAGGCCTCTTATCTGAAGAATAACCGCCTCCCCTAGCAAGAGCCATCTCAACTCTGCGTGCTGCATTTGCTGCCTCCTGAAATGATATGTCACTCCCCACGCCCATAGCCATCTGGAGTCTAATTGGCTGATTAAGCCCATCTATAAACCTGCGGACCCTCTCCCGCTCCGTGGGAAGTATCACCACTGCATGACGAGCCAAATCGACAAATCTCGTCTCATACTGTGTAATCGTCATAGTGCCCTGATGGAGGCGCTCAAACTGCCTCCGAAGTACATCCCGCCGAGTAGCAGGGAGAAACTTCTCCATAAATAGTTCCGCAAACTGATCCCATGATAAAGCTGGGGACCCTGCTGGTCGAGTCAA